>JASANB010004326.1:0-194805 GCA_030248155.1 Sabatieria punctata | reverse complement strand
TATGGCTAAGTAGGCGTTCAATAGCCATCGATGGAACATCATAGCCATAGTTGGAGAGGTAAGCCATAAAAGGAACCGATTCGTCTATGGCTTAGTCTCTCTGACTGACAGTATCCGATCCAATCGGGACCATCATATTCAGACTTAGCTAAGCGAGAGCTTTTGATTGAGTACCTACATGCCTATGTTACGAAGCAGCGTTAAAAAGTTAGAAAATTTGCATAAAAAATTTGCATATTCAAAATGTCAATTTTTACGTAGCCATCTATGGCAGTGTGGTGCACTTTTTATCTAGGTAACTAGGTAACTAGGTATACCTAGTATTACCTAGTTAATATTCGGGAAAAGTACCTAGATTTACTTTACCTAGTTGCTGGTTACTCTATTTTACCTAGTTTTACTTTACCTAGTTTTAAATCCACATAACTAGGTACTTCTAGGTAGAACAAGTTTACCTAGTTTGATATTTTCAGCTTTGCATGGCTTGTTCAGTCAGCAAACCTATAAATTTCCGGCTTTCCCACAATTACAGTGGCCCAGAGAATGAATTTCTGACATATTTGATCAATAAAATACAACTATTTACTTGAAATGTGTCAAATTTCGTAAATTTTAACTCCACTAACTTCATCATTGTTCTATTGAACCAAAAACAATATTTTAACTTGATTTCGAGCGTTTTAGGTTTACCTAGTATTACCTAGTTTTTCTGGGCTTTACCTAGTATTACTTTACCTAGTTTCTTAGCTGAGAACTTTACCTAGTATTACTTTACCTAGTTTTTTAGGTGACAGATTTACCTAGTATTACTTTACCTAGTTTCAAATTTTCAAAATGCACCACACTGATCTATGGCTACATAGCCATCTATGGCTACGTAGCCTTCTATGGCTAAAATGGCTCAATCGTTTTTAGCCGTAAAAGGCTACATAGCCATAGATGGCTATGTAGATAACACATAGAATCCGATAGCCATCTATGGCTACTCTCAAAATGAAACTGAAGTTCGGAATTTGCCGATCAGCAATTTCAGTTTCATTTTGAGAGAGCCATAGATGGCTATCGGATTCTATGTAGTCATCAACGAACTACATAGCCATCTATGGCTATGTAGCCTTTTATGGCTAAAAACGATTGAGCCATTTTAGCCATGGAAGGCTACGTAGCCATAGATGGCTATGTAAAATTCGATAGCCATCTATGGCTACTCTCAAAATGAAACTGAAATTCGGAATTTGCCGATCAGCTATTTCAGTTTCATTTTGAGAGTAGCCATAGATAGCTATCGAATTTTTGTGTAGCCATCTATGGCTACATAGCCATCTATGGCTATGTAGCCTTTTATGGCTAAAAACGATTGAGCCATTTTAGCCATAGAAGGCTACGTAGCCATAGATGGCTATGTAGCCATCTATGGCTACTCTCAAAATGAAACTGAAATTGCTGATCGGCAAATTCCGAATTTCAGTTTCATTTTGAGAGTAGCCATAGATGGCTATCGAATTATACATAGCCATCTATGGCTACATAGCCTTCCATGGCTAAAATGGCTCAATCGTTTTTAGCCATAAAAGGCTACACATAGATGAGCCATAGCCATAGATGGCTACACAAAAATTCGATAGCTATCTATGGCTACTCTCAAAATGAAACTGAAATTGCTGATCGGCAAATTGCGAATTTTAGTTTCATCTTGAGAGTAGCCATAGATGGCTATCGGATTCTATGTAGCCATCTATGGCTACATAGCCATCTATGGCTATGTAGCCTTTTATGGCTAAAAACGATTGAGCCATTTTAGCCATAGAAGGCTACGTAGCCATAGATGGCTATGTAGCCATAGATGGCTACGTAAAAATTGACATTTTGAATATGCAAATTTTTTATGCAAATTTTCTAACTTTTTAACGCTGCTTCGTAACATAGGCATGTAGGTACTCAATCAAAAGCTCTCGCTTAGCTAAGTCTGAATATGATGGTCCCGATTGGATCGGATACTGTAGTAAGCATATTTGATGCAAACGTTCTATTTGAAGCACTAGTTAAAATAACGGAAAGTTGAAGGAAAATCGGAAGCTTCACCTTCGTCCACTCCGAATCGGCCGATTCTCAGGATAGTTCTTCGGCGGGGCGATTTGAAGTGGATCGAAATGGTGTGCCTCAAAGGAGAAAGCATGTCAAAGAAGTACAGACAGACAGAAGCTAGAAGATTGGGAATCGTGGAAAGCTGAAGGAAAATCGGAAGCTTCACCTTCTTCCACTCCAAATCGGCCGATTCTTGGGATAGTACTTCGGCGGGACGATTTAAAGTAGATCAAACTGGTGTGGCTGGAAGGAGAGAGTTTGTTGAAGAAGTACAGAAGCTAGAAGAGTGGGAATCGTGGAAAGCTGAAGGAAAATCGGCAGCTTCACCTTCTTCCACTCCAAATCGGCCGATTCTCGGGATAGTACTTCGGCGGGACGATTTAAAGTAGATAAAAGTGGTGTGGCTGGAAGGAGAGACTTTGTTGAAAATGTACAGAAGCTAGAAGAGTGGGAATCGTGGAAAGCTGAAGGGAAATCGGCAGCTTCACCTTCTTCCACTCCAAATCGGCCGATTCTCGGGATAGTACTTCGGCAAGACGATTTAAGGTAGATCAAAGTGGTGTGGCTGGAAGGAGAGAGTTTGTTGAAGAAGTGGAGAAGCTAGAAGAGTGGGAATCGTGGAAAGCTGAAGGAAAATCGGCAGCTTCACCTTCTTCCACTCCAAATCGGCCGATTCTCAGGATAGTACTTCGGCGAAGATTGATGATGTGCAAATCGTGAGTGGCGGGCTGGATGATCGAAATGGTTCTGGTACGATCTGGAAGTCAGCGAATGGCAGAGGTGGCCTGGAGGATGAAGACGATTTAGATTCAGTAGAAGGTGCCAGTACCTGAGTGATTTGAATTTGGCGCACTTCTTACTGATGACAAATCTTCCCGGTTAGGGTCCCACCACGAAAAGTCATAACATTCGGTCCTGTCATGTGAGGGGCTCATTGGGAACCATCAGAAAACTACTCCAATCGGAGTTTGGTCTGCCCAAACGGGGTAGCCATAGAGGGCTAAGTAGCTATCTATGACTACAAAGGCAGGCCCCGCTCCTTTCAGCCAAATATGTATCAACATAGCCATCTATGGCTATGTAGCCATCTATGACTACAAAAACAGGGTCCGCCCACTTTTAGCCATAGATGGCTACGTAGCCATAGATGGCTACATAGCCATAGATGGCTATGTAGCCATAATTGGCTATGCTGTGAAACAGCGGTAGCCAACTATGGCTACATAGCCATCTATGGCTACATAGCCATCTATGGCTAAAATCGAGGTGGCCCCACACTTTTAGCCATAGATGGCTATGTAGCCATCTATGGCTAAACTCGAGGAGGCCCCGCCTTTTTAGCTATCTATGGCTACGTAGCCATAGATGGCTATGTAGCCATAGATGGCTACATAGCCATAGTTGGCTATGCTGTGGAAGAGTAGTAGCCATAGAAGGCTAAGTAGCCATAGAGGGCTAAGTAGCCATAGAGGGCTAAGTAGCCATGTATGGCTAAGTAGACGTTCAATAGCCATCGATGGAACATCATAGCCATAGTCGGAGAGGTAAGCCATAAAAGGAACCGATTCGTCTATGGCTTAGTCTCTCTGACTGTTTGTGGATGGCGCTTCTGGCGGAGGTTTTGACGCCGACGCTGGCCACGGGCTGCGGCCGAAAGTCGAAGTGAGTGTCGAAGATTACTTCAAGAATTTTGGGGGACTTGTTTAGAGGTAGCTGTCGTCGGCACGGGAAGACCTTTGGGTATTAGTTGGTCGGGGTCTGGCGTAAAAAGGGTGACTGAGGTTTTTGAAGCGGATGAAGTCTCTGCTTTCAAGAAAGTTGGCGACACTCTAACAAAATCAATCAGCTCGCTCTCCATCTTAGGCAGGTTCTGCCGGAAGCGAAGATGGTTTATATCGTCAGCGTAGATGATTAGCTTGATGCCTGCCAGAGGAGCGGACATGTCACTGAGGTAGAGATTGAAGAGGACCGGAGAGATTGCGGACCCCTGAGGCACTCCGGTTTTAACTAGACGCGAGGTAGCATCGCGAGAGTTCGTGCCTGCCTCCCAGTAAATAGTAACTGAGCCAGTAGGTGGTAGCAGTGGAGAAGGAAGAGTCCATGGTTCTCTCAATCAGTTTCCGATGGCAGACAGAATCAAAAGCCTTGGATAAAACCAGGGCAACAGCAATGGCCGACTTGGGGTTTATGCCGATCAGGTGTACCAGCGCGCCGCCGCCACATAAATCGATGCCGCTGCAGCACAAGCTTTTATTTGGTGTTGGCAGTCGCAGTGGGTACAGCCGTAACAGTCTGGTTTTGGCGCCTTTTTGCACTGCAACTTTAGGCATTCAGAGTGCCTTTGGCCATGCTTGGTTCAGAGAACAGTCGTATAATTTGAAATGATGCTTTTATCTGTTTATAGAAAAGCGATAGAAGTCGATATATGTTTGTATGTTAATTTGTTCTGTTAGGTAAAAGTTAGGTGATCTAGTGGTATGTATATGTTCTTAGTCAAATGGATGGAATTTTTTTAGTACAGTAGGCAAGGTTAGTGGCGATTAATATAATTTAGCATGTGGTGGTAAGTATGTATATATGTGGAGAAACTTTTTGGTTGAGGAAACCGTTTGTTTGATAGTCATAGCTGATTGGTATACAGACGGAAACTTTTCCTAGGGCAAAGATACTGTTTGTTAGTTATGTTATCTGCTAGTAGATTTGTTTAATTTTTAGCCTGAAAATTATTTTTTTGTTTTTAGACTAAAGTGAAGACACTAAGTGCCTTGAACAGAAGAATTCGGACTTTGTGTGGATCTTATGCCTTCTACAAGCGTTCGAGGTCGATTGTTGTGAAGGTGCCCTCATTTCGTGGCTCTAAGATGGGTTCTGATGACTACTGCTATTCCTGTTTACTGGCATACAGGCCCTGGCGAAAAGAGTCCGAATTGGTACCAGCGCTCAAGACCAGTCGTCCGTCAAGCGTTCTTTGAGTTTTTGCAGCTGCCAGTCAGGACAAGCTCAGATGGATTCAAGAGCACAAACAAACAAACAAGAGACCGGATCGAGGAAGCACTACTTGGAGCCGATGGAGCCTCTCAAATTCTTCGTCAGTGGAGTGGGTGGCACAGGAAAGAGCTTCTTGTTGCGCACCATTCGCCAGACTACATTGACCTTCAGTCACCGCCTGAAGAGAAAGATCCCTATCACTGCGTCGTGGCGAAGCAGGACTATTAGGCGATACCGATTAGGCGATGCCGATTAGGCGACGCCGATTAGGCGATTTAGCGGTACTATTAGGCGACGGTACTATTAGGCGACAGGAATAATTTTTTTAAATAAGTCCGAACGGCAACATAAGTACCACTAAAACATAGCACAACAATGCAAACAGCACAACAGCAATTAAAACAAAGCATAACAGAATAGCAAACAAATTTCAAGGACTCATTTAAAAAATAGGTGCAACACCATGGATGGATAATTTCCAAATCACTGAGCGCTCATTATTAGTAGAGTAGAAAACATGTCGGGATTTCTGCACATGTCACCATACATGGGCCGCGGGGGGTCCGGGGTCTTGCCCCCACCCCCAACTTAGGCTCTCTCTACCGCCTCCAAAAGGACCCCACCCACCCACCTGAAGCCGACTTTTGTTCCTGACCCCACACACCAAAACCGCCGCGAGCCCCCAAACCGGCCGGCCCACCACCAATTTTTCGGATTTTGACTACCCCAACCCACTTTTCCGGCACATGTATGCATGTTGATACCTAAATGCAGAACATTTATAAGGCGCCAGCCAAAGAAAGCGTCCAATGGATGGACGCGCCACTTCAAATTCTCGCTGCGAAACTCTGTGAGCTGCTTCCGCAAAGTTACTGGTGGGATCGTCTGCATCGAAAGTGCGTTAATGAACATAGCAACTGTAAAAATAGAAAAGCCGACGCCGCTCGCGTGCTTGACGCAAGCTGGGAAATAGTGGTAAATGCCAGCATCTGAGTTAGAAACAGTGAGGGACTTGTTTAGCTATAAGTTAACGAGTTATAAGATTAACGAGACATGATTTTAGTGCCACTTAGCCATGCATAGTTAAAAATAGCGCATTTAGGCTTACAGCCGAACGTGGCCCTTGACCCTTGATTGATTCGGAAGGGCAGCCAATTGGTACTATTGTCTATTAATGTTTTTTGTCGCCTAATAGTACCATCGCCTAATCGGCGTCGCCTAATCGGCATCGCCTAATCGGCGTCGCCTAATAGTAGCGTACCGGCGTCGTGGGAGCACCAACCGGCATTGCTGCTTGGAATGTGGATGGGCCAACGTTACATTCCTTGTTTCGGTTGGAGGTTCAGCACGAACGTGACAATTGTCCTCCCTACAGGTCGGTGCAAGGTCGATTTGCCAACGAGATCTATCAAAGGTTCAAGAACTGCGTTTTGCTGATAATCGATGAGAATTCGATGGTTTTGTCGTTTACTTTTGCCGAGATCAACCGTCGATTGCCTGATGTGTTTGGATCGGCAAGGGAAGGTACTTTTGGTGGTCTCAATGATCTGGCGAACCAACATGTATATATGTATGTATATATATTTATTTGTCAGAATACCATATATAACATATGTAAGGACATAATATTCTAGCATACACACAGTAGCTGACGGGAGATGATATGTGTAGATTTACTCAACCCCTCCTAAGAAAGCGATACAAATGTTCACTAACGAGAGCACGGCGAAATTCGGCAATCGTTCTAACGGATACTGTTTCGTCGCGGAGTCTATTCCATATCGGAACTTCTCAATAGCTTAGAATATTTTGGCGCGTGAGGGTTCTAGCCATTGGTACATGTAACTAACTTATAGTTATGACCTCTAGTAACAGTAACCGGTGATATAGTAAAGAAATCTGACATAGAAATATTGAAATATCCACTAAGCAGTTTAAAAGCAAAAAGTAAATCAAAAGATAAACGACGATATTCTAATGAATCAAGCTCACATTAAACTAAACGTTCTGTATAATTAAGCACTCCAACGCCAGGTAAATTACTAGTAAAACGACGTTGCGCAAAATCCAGTAAATCAAATCTTTTTAAAAACGTTGGAGACCACACAACACTGGCATATTCGAGCTTCGTCCTTACAAACGCCTCGTAGACTGACAACAAAAAACCTACAAGTATATTGCGATTATTGAAGCGCTTGAAAATCATCTTTGCGGTAATGTACGCAATGAGCGGTTTGTGTATAACCAGCTTTACAAGCACGTTGAGAAGCTGATCTCTAACTATCAGTACGGTTTTTTGCGTGGGCGCTCAACTGAGCTCGCCATTCTCCACATCACCAACAGTATTCAATGTGCGATTGGTCAGAACAGAAAAAGTGACCACAATGGCCCTCCTGGATATGAGCAAAGCATTTGATTGCATTGATCATGATATTCTGTTAGCAAAGCTCAAACGCTATGGCATCACAGGGCTGGAGCAAGACTGAATGCGATCTTACCTCTCAAATCGCACACAGTGCGTTCGAATTGGAACTCAAACTTCATCTTCACTTCCTCTCAGATCAGGTGTCTTGCAAGGTTCTACTCTTGGCCCGTTGTTATTCCTACTGTACATCAATGATCTACCAACAGTTCTCCAGGGAGCTCAGTGTACTCTTTTTGCAGACGATATCCAGCTGCGCATCCACTATAGGCCATCTGAAGCTCAAGCTGCCTGTGTCAGCCTACAAACAGATCTGGTAGCAGTATCGCAATGGTGTGCAGCCAATCATCTGAAAGTTAATGCAAAGAAAACTCAGGTGATCACAATTGGCACTGCGCAAAGCCGAAGGATGCTTGAGCATCCAGTGCAACTGCAGCTATCAGGTCAATCCCTGGTGAATGTAGCAGAAGCTAAGAATTAGTGATGTAAAATTATGGAATTTGAATTTCAATTCAATTACAATTAAATTATGGGCTCAGTTTTTAATTTCAATTAAATTAAATTAAATTAATTGAAATAGTTTTCCAATATATTCAATTACAATTATATTTTCAATTAAATTATGGAACTTTGGAAAATTTCAATTATGCCATATATTTTCGATTATTTTTTCAATTTTTTGAAAACTGTTGTTTTTTGCTGTAAAAAGACAGTGACAGTGGCCCAGGACTCAGAAAAATGTCCATGTAAACGCTTAGAGACACCCGGTTAGCCTGCTGCCCAACTAGGCGAGAAAATTTTAAAAAGTTGCATTTTAAAAACGCATAAAATGGCATTCTGGGAGAGTTTTAAGGTTAGTTCATTATTTATTATATATCAGTTTCAGTACATAATCTAAAGGTTTTTAGCATTTTGAGCAACATCACCTCCTAGGTACAAACCTTCTCCAAAAAGGGGTGTAAACCCACCATACATCCAAAAATCACCGTTTTGACTTTTATGAACTACGAAATGAAAAGCAGAGCATAAAATATTACAAAACTCTAAGCGAGATCACTATAAAGAGGTGACAACCATAACTAGGTTTTTGTTTGAAGTCATTAGCGCCCCTAATACTTACGCATTTCCTTACATTCACCACAGGAAATAATTGAAAATATAATTGAAATTCCAGGCGAATTTCAATTCAATTACAATTAAATTATGGCCCAACTTTTGAATTTCAATTAAATTAAATTAATCGAATTGAAATTAAAAACAGGCCAATTATGCGAATTTCAATTACAATTAAATTAATTTTTTACATCACTACTAAGAATCTTGGAGTTACTTTTCGATCAAAACCTGAATTTTCTGCGCCATCTGGAAATCGTTTCTGGAAAGTGGAAGAGTGATTTGTTGCGATCTGTCGGGTCAAATCCTGCTTGTCAAAAGATCTCCTAACACGGCTGATCGCTACTACAGTGCTGCCTAAGATCTATTATGCAGCTCCAGCGATCGATACAAGCTGCACCACCCTCCTACATAAATCAGACCTATCTGCCAGTGGTCAACTTTGGAGCAAAGTTGATAGATGGGCTGAGGAAGTTCGATCACGCCACAGAATCATCATCTTGATCGACACATTCTTGTAAATCGTTTATTAACAAAGGTTAACTGATCCTTATATACACTCATTTTGATTAGTCATGGTTTTGACAGTTATTAATTAATCATAAATAAAATAAAATTTACAATTCTTGGGTTATAATGGTAGTCTAGAGCGTAATTCTACATAGTACCTCTTCTACATATACATTGACCTGCTATAGGTAGGTACAGTTGGCAAAATATTGAATTTCAGGAATACATAACATATACATATACATATATGTATATTTTTTCCAAAGTCGAATACATATCATGTATACGTATTTTTTCAAAAAATATGTACAAAAAAATACATATTGTGCCTATTTTTTCAAAGCCAGTTTTCAGTTGAAAAATTCTGTTTTTTGAGCTGTTTGTTACTAAAATGAGAAAGCAGCTATGCTTGGACCTGACTGGCATAAAATTGATTCAGTGCCTCAGTCAAATTAGCAATAATTTGCACATTTATGTTCTGTTAAAAATCCTCCACGTACAGTCGGTCAATTTGTGTAAGGGAGACCTCAGTAATAAATAAACTTTCACTTTGAAACCGCAATAGCTAATAATTTCGTTTAGGTCAATTAGCGAAAGAAAACAGCACTTTCTCCTGCCATCCATTGAATTTGAAAATCTACATGTTCCCTCGTTAGAACTCCCTTTTGTCGTCTTGCACCACTTTACACGGTGATGGTATTAATTAGTTAAAACACAAAATCTTTTGTTTTTCTACCACAGGAGCACATTCAGACGCTGGTTTCCTGAAGAAAATGTAATTTTCTGCTATGGATGGCAGGCTGAGACATAAAAATGCAGCATTCCATCCGAAATTCATATGTATTTTCAAATATGTATTTTAAATACATAGTGGCCTCAAAATACATATACAGAAACATATTGTCTGCTGAGCAATACATATACATATACACAGGGATGGATATTTTTGCGACAAAAACCTCGGCTTGTTCTTTTTTCAGTTTTTTTCGTTTTTTTTCGATTTTTTCGTAAATCGCGGGAAAAAGCTGCAGCCCAAGTTCTGAGTATCCTAGCTTGGTTTTATGATTCCTAACGCTTTCTAGCGCCTTCCTGAGTCTTTTCAGAACAGAAATACCCGTCTTACATGGATATAAATCACGAAACAGGCATGAAACAGTCCCTGACAGGCTCCATCAATAAACGCTATATGCAGATTTTCGTACAGCATTTTGTCTTTTTGTTTTAGATTGCCAAATTTGGCATTTTCTGTTGTTTTTCTAACAGCTTTGGGCCAGTCTAGCCTATTATACATCACAAAAGTCCATTATTTAACTGAAACCGAACCGCATGCGAAGCTCCGTACCGGACGGTCGTGTGTAAAAAGAAATTAATTAATTGGTTTTAATTGGCTATTTGCTTCAAAAGTGATCTCATTAGCTCTGTCTCCCTCTGGAACCTATCGCTGTTTATTTTTACCTGGCGATTTCTTCTCTGCTCTTAGAAAATCGGTATTGAACTTTGTGCCTTCTCCTCCCAAACAACTCTGCCAAGATGGAGGATGCCAGATCTCGCGTGTGTGTCAGATGCAATCAAACCTTCAGTGATGGGCGCCGACAAGTTTCCTGCTTCTATTGTGGCAACCTGGTCTGCTCAGACTGTCTGTTTGGTGCCAGTAATACTCGGAACGCTAAGGCTCTAGTCCAGACTTTTCTCGAGGCGCCTGGAATCCACGTTCACTGCGGGAAGTGTTCTTTGCCTGACTTTGCTGGTATGCAGGCCCGTATTGAGGCGCTGGAAATGGCCCGTTCGGCTCCCCCGTTGGATTTCGAAAGAGTGGTGGAGATCGCCACGGCTGCCGCCGTCAGGGCTGCTTCTGAAGTCACTCGGGAAATGATTGAGAAGAACAGCAAACGCAACAACCTTGTCCTGTAAGGCTGGCCGGAGTCCAACAGTTTGTCTGATGACCAGCAGAATGCCACCGATTTGGCAAAGGTGGAGGAGTACTGTGACAAACTTGTTATTTCTGCCGAGAAGATCGACTGCGTGTTCCGTGATGGTCAGCGGTCGAAGGACCGAGACCGCATCATCAAACTGTGTTTCAAGGAGCACTCGGCCGGTGATCGACGAACCTTTTTGACTCGCGCGGGGCGCTTGATGAATGCCGACTCTGAACTGCAGAAAAATTCCAAGTTCAGACCGTTTGTCAGACCTGACCTGACCTTCAGAGAACGTGAAGAAGATCGGAAACTTCGGGCAGAGCTGAAACGTCGTAGGGACGCTGGTGAGACAAACATAATTATCAGGGCAGGTAAAATAGTAGAAAAGGAAAACTAGGAGTGTCGTCCAGGCACGTAGATAGTTGTTTAATTCAGTTGATAACTGTTAATGCGCGTAGTATAGTTAACCTTTTGCAAATGACCGGGGTTTGAACCTATCGGAAAGTTCCTGGCTTTCCGATAGGTTCACGGCCCAGCTTTCCGATAGGTTTCTCCCAGCTTTCCGATAGGTTTCTCCCAGCTTTCCGATAAGTTTCTCCCAGCTTTCCGATAGGTTTCTCCCAGCTTTCCGATAGGTTTCTCCCAGCTTTCCGATAAGTTTCTCCCAGCTTTCCGATAGGCTGTTTTTAGTTGGTCTTGACTTAGTGCGGTAAACTGGTGTACTGTAAGCAAAAATGCGCGGGAAATAAAATGTTGCGTTGATTTTAATGCCAGACCGGTTATTTACATGTTAGATAGCTTAGTGCACCGTTCCATGCTTAATTTTTAAGCGAAATCTTAAAACACCACATCTCTGTAGCTAGTTGTTTATTGGCAAAAAAGTTATGCTAGGAAGATTGTGTTTAGCTAATTTAGATGAAACTTGATTTTTTGTACGAATGGAGAGTCATGTTCATGTGCAGACGAATTTCGTCATTGGAAAAGGTGAAGAGACAAGGCATTCGCTTTTCTTTTCCCGTTCCCCGCACGTACAGGTGTATTTGTAGGTGTAAATAAAAACTGTATACTGCATTTATTTTGTTCACAGGTCATGTGGATGCAGCCTAGCCAGTGGATTGGAAGTTTCTTTTTTATGCATGAAAACATGAACAATCTAGAATGCATGTAATTCACTTTCTCATGTATCCTCCAATTATCCGGCGCACGCTGCCGGAGAGTTCTAATTGCTAGCTAAAAAAGAACAAAACCTAGGCTAAAAGCTAGGTTTGACGGCGGTTGGGCGAATTGGCCTTCTCCAATTGTACGTGAAGCGGCGGATAATTGGAGCATACTAACAGTATGCGCGAATCTACTTTTTCACGGACAGAGAAATCATCGAGAAGGCTCAGGTATATGCCCTACCAAATAGAACACTGCACATTTCATCACATTAGCAAAACAAAACGCAAAATCGGAAATTTCCGAAATTGAAGGACTCTACTTCGGCATTTACAGAATATCAAACGTCTATCACGTTTGTAACTCAGAGTCTACTTTTACTCCAGTCATTTGAAAATAGCTAGGCACTATGTACACTGCGGGATAGGACCAAATCGTCGTCTGAGCGATCAAGGTCATCAGCCGTGTTCAGCGGCGCCACCTTCCTGAAAATAATACATTATTAGAGATGTGGACAGGCCGGGCGGGGCATGTAGAAAGCAGACATTTTAGAAATTAATTAAAAGTAAGCAGAAAATAGAAATAGACGACTTTTTGCTGTTTCAAGTGCCAATTTTCAAAGCTTAGCGTTAAATTTAGCTTTTAATTTGAATATTCCTACCATACATGTAACAGGTCATCCGCCGAAGGGGAGCTGGGGGTGTATGGCGCCGGCCGCGGGTCTGAGCCCAAATTTTGGAAGGGGGTTGGGCACTAAAAAACGCTCAAAAAACGAAAAAATCGTAATTTTTCGGCTAATAATCGTCAAAAATCGCAAAGTTGGGCTGAAATACAGCTAAAAAGCCAGAAAACTATATGTCAGAAAATCGGGGGGGCGGAAACATCGTCTCCGGGGGGGGGGTGGTCTGGCCTAAGTCGGGTTGGGCAGATCCCCAGAACCCTGTTCTGTTACATGTATGTTTCCTACCCAATTTTCAAAAGTTTAGTAATAAAGAGCACAATTAACCGGCCAGACAGGGCCGGGCACCATTTTCAGGTCACCTGTGCCGGGTCGGTGACCGATCTTGATGCCTGACGGGCATGGCACACCTCACCTTTGTGGCTAGCCGGGTCGGGATGGAAAAAGGTGCCTGTGCATATCGGTATATTAATGACAATCCTGCGTAACAAGCTAATACCTCTTTTTTACAACTGGTGATTGGCTTGGAACCGGCGAAATCCGAATCCAAAAAAGATGATGTATCGGCACCGAAGCCGTAATCCATTTCGCTGTGGTCCTGCAATTTGGCGACGGTCCTGGAAGGATGGCGGTCATCCTGAACAATATAAGCATATTGCAGAAATGGCTGGCCAATAAATTATGGATTACCTGGCCATCAGCAGCAAATAGTTTGGTAGGGGTTAGCAACCGAGCAATCTAAACAGCATTTTGTATTAACTACATAAACCAGATAGATACCATAATTGGTAGTGTACATGTATAATTGGTTTGCCTCAGCCAGCTTAAGCTGTAAACGTAACTTTCAACAGCACTTTTTAGCTGTATTTCAGCCCAAACCCCATATTGGCGAGTTTTACGGTTATTACAATCAGACACATAACGCCATGTCAAGGTACCTGTATCATATGGTATCGGTGTCTAGGGTAGGGCAGAGTAGCCTTACCTTATATGGTACCCCACGTTCGGGCTCTGTGATTGTACCACAAGGGTACCGGTACTCATACATGGGCTAGCAATTCGGCTGAGGGAGTGGTAAATTTTCAAATTGTGAGGGAGGGCTGACGAGGAGTACTAGCGGCGGCTGAGGGGATGGTAAGCAAAAAGGCCGACTTTTTACTAAAATCTAATTTTAGGTTAAGTTATAAATTGCCTACGGAGGAAGGGGTAACGGTTTTTCCGTCAGTCAGGAGGCACTTCAAGAGAGTTCGCCCTAGTCATACAAGTAACAGAGGGGTCCGGGCGTACGCCCCCACCCGACTAGGTAAGACCCTCGATCGGGACACCCCCTCCGACATTTCTGGCAATTCAGGGTTCGTGCGGATAGCAAAATTCCCTGAATTTTACTGACTTTTCCACGATAAAAAGTGAAAATTTTGAGACATTGGCTTTCTAAAACACATTTAAGATGCATTTTGCGAGAAAGTCAGCTTTGGTGACGAAGAGACGGGGCAAGCAGGGTCATCTCACGGATCTGGCTGATATTTATATCTCTTAAAATAGAGCACAGTCGAAGACCAACAGTGCATGCACGGCCACCAGCAACCCCCTGGAACCGGAGCTACACCCCCTCAAAGTAGGGTCGGCAGCAATTTTCGGGCTCATTTTAATAGCTCTGACACCCTCCATTCAAACGATCACCCTTCATTCGTTTTTTAACCTAGGATCCCGACTCGCATATGGTTTTGTAGCTGTTCCAATGGCCTTTCATATTCTGGTACTCCCGTTTCCAGATCCTAGCTGGTTACCGAGATATTCACCGAAAACTGCGAAATTGCCGCAAAATGCCACTCCGTTTTTTTTTTCGAAAAATCTTTATAACTTTTTGTGCAAAGGCCCTGCCAAGCTAATGTTTTAACAAAAGTTAGGCATGAGTTGGCCAAACAAAATGAGCGCACTAAAATGTGCTGTTTAGGGGGGGGTATGGGGGGGTGTTTGGCCTCTCAAAGGTGTTCGAAAAAAATTTTTTTCTGCAAAGCTTAGTGGTTAGCATACTGTTATGTGCAGTTTTGTGTGCTGAGTTCGAAAATGCATTCAGTCTAGCTAGACTCGCTCTGGATCGGGAGAAATTGGCGTCCAAATTTGAGACCAACCCTATTTCTTGAGTGGCACTACTCGCTAGTATGACCGTTAAACGCGGTGCAATGCAGTTTTTCTTATGTAGTTTTTGCTGCTGATTCCGAAAATAACTTTATTTTTGCTCTACGTTGCCTAGTTTCGAAGATATCGGCATTTTTATGATTTGGGAAGAAAACGGCTGCACTTGTTATAACATGCTCGTTTGAAAGGTGACTCAATTCAGTCGTATGTAGGGTACAGAGCCATCAAATTTATATCACCTAATGCAGTTTTTGCCGCTGATTATGAAAATGACATCTGTTTTTCAATCTGACCGCTCCTGAGCGACTTAAGTAGTTTTTATGCCCTGGTACTCGGACAATAAGTTATCTGTCAAATCTGGGCATAAAATGGTATCTATCTGGTGCAGTTTTTTTCGCTGATTCAGAATATCATCATGGTTTTGCGCTACGGCCACTCAGTCGCAAGTTATGGACCTCTGAATTTTCATTAAGAAACATGCCGTGAGAAGCTGTAATCCTGAAATAAATATTCAGCATTCGTGCATTTCTGAAGGGAACCTTTTGTCAGCCAATAGTATACACGACCTATTTTGACCCGCTGAGTTCAAAAATGGCGTTTGTTTTCTTCTATAATTACTCCTTTTGGAGATATATGAATGAATATTAATGCAAATTTTGTTTGATCAGTAATATCTCGAAATTGAACAGCAGTAGAGAAAAACAAAGGTCATTTTTCAACTCAGCGGGTCAAAATAGGTCGGGTACACTATTGACTGACAAAAGGTTCCCTTCAGAAATGCATGAATGCTGAACATATATTTCAGGATTACAGCTTCTCATGGCATGTTTCTTAATGAAACTTCAGAGGTCCATAACTTGCGACTCAGTGGCCGTAGCGCAAAACCATGATCATATTCTGAATCAGCGAAGAAAACTGCACCAGATAGATACCATTTTATGCCCAGATTTGACAGATAACTTATTGTCCGAGTACCAGGGCATAAAAACTACTTAAGTCGCTCAGGAGTGGTCAGATTGAAAAACAGATGTCATTTTCGTAATCAGCGGCAAAAACTGCATTAGGTGATATAAATTTGATGGCTCTGTACCCTACATACGACTGAATTGAGTCACCTTTCAAATGAGCATGTTATAACAAGTGCAGCCGTTTTCTTCCCAAATCATAAAAATGCCGATATCTTCGAAACTAGGCAACGTAGAGCAAAAATAAAGTTATTTTCGGAATCAGCAGCAAAAACTACATAAGAAAAACTGCATTGCACCGCGTTTAACGGTCATACTAGCGAGTAGTGCCACTCAAGAAATAGGGTTGGTCTGAACTTTGGACACCAATTTCTACCGATCCAGAGCGAGTCTAGATAAACTGAATGCATTTTCGAACTCAGCACACAAAACTGCATATAACAGTATGCTAACCACTAAGCTTTGCAGAAAAAAATTTTTTTCGAACACCTTTGAGAGGCCAAACACCCCCCCATACCCCCCTAAACAGCACATTTTAGTGCGCTCATTTTGTTTGGCCAACTCATGCCTAACTTTTGTTAAAACATTAGCTTGGCAGGGCCTTTGCACAAAAAGTTATAAAGATTTTTCGAAAAAAAAACGGAGTGGCATTTTGCGGCAATTTCGCAGTTTTCGGTGAATATCTCGGTAACCAGCTAGGATCTGGAAACGGGAGTACCAGAATATGAAAGGCCATTGGAACAGCTACAAAACCATACGCGAGTCGGGATCCTAGGTTAAAAAACGAATGAAGGGTGATCGTTTGAATGGAGGGTGTCAGAGCTATTAAAATGAGCCCGAAAATTGCTGCCGACCCTACTTTGAGGGGGTGTAGCTCCGGTTCCAGGGGGTTGCTGGTGGCCGGGCATGCACCGTTGGTCTTCGACTGTGCTCTATTTTAAGAGATATAAATATCAGCCAGATCCGTGAGATGACCCTGCTTGCCCCCTCAAAGCTGACTTTCTCGCAAAATGCATCTTAAATGGTATTGAGAAGGTAAATTTCGGGTTTAAGCATACATGGGCCGGAAAAATCCGGAGGGGGTATGGAGACCTCGGGGTGGGGGGTCCCAAAAAACGCCTATTTTGCCTTAAATAAGCGAAAATTTTCTCACTAATTTAGGCTGAAATACAGCTAAAAAGTGCTGTTTTGCAGGCGATTTTGATGTATTTGGGTTTGATTAGCTTCAGCAGCGTTTCCAACCCTTCTTGATTGATTGCTTGTAGGGGGCGGGATAGGAATACCCCTAGCGTTAGGCCGCCCATGGGCGTTAAGCCACAAACCTAAAATTGGGTGAACCCCCTCAGTATGGTGCCGGTTTTATGTACGGTTGTTTGAGCTGGAAATTTTCGATTTTTGGGGCAAAGCGATGCAATTAATAAATGAAACAGGTGTAACACAGGAGGTCTCCTAAGCCTAACACCCAGACATGGGCTAGCATTTCGGCTGAGGGGGGATAGAATTTTCAATTCCTGAGGGGGGCTGAGGGGGGGTAGGAGCGGTTGAGGGGGGGCTGAGGGGGTGGTAAGCCAAAAAGTCCGATTTTTGGCTAAAATCAAGGTTTTTTGGCTTATTTTTGGTTAAAATAAGCTAAAATAAGCTATTCTGAGCTCATTTACACCTAATCCAGGCATATTTTTATCATAATTTTCTATTCAAAATTCTTCCAAAAAATTCCTGAGGGGGGTAGCGGCCGGCTGAGGGGGGGTAGGCCAGAGCCTGAGGGGGGGCCAACCCCCCTCAGCCCCCCCTTTGCCCATGTCTGGGGATACGATCAGTTCGCCGAAATCACTTCGCCGAAAATCGGTTCGCCGAAAAAGTTTCGCCGAAGGTTCAGTTCGCCGAAGGTTCAGTTCGCCGAAAATCAGTTCGCCGAATGATCGGTTCGCCGAAGATTCTAGGAAAATAGGCCCCCAGTCTGAAAAGTACGCTTTTTTAAGCTGAGAGAAAGTGAAGTGAAACCTAGGTGGCGCTGGTGACGTTCCTGGCCGGCCTGGCCCGCCATAATTGTTTGTGTCCATTGTTTGAAATGACCCGAGGGTATAACTACCCCTCCCCAACAAATGACCCTGGTCGACCAGGTCACTCTGCTTGTAATAATCGGACGTTGTGTGCCTTAACTATGGCTGATGCGATTATTAGAACCAAGCGCGGGCGTCTGACCTTCCACCCGTCCATAAATTTAACAACCCAAATACAGCAGTTTTTTGCATGTTGCTACTACGTAAGAGTGCGAACTAGTATTGGTAAGGGTAGTAAGGGTAAGGGTAAGTAGGGTGTATTGGTAATTTACAACATAAACTAATTTTAGTTGTCCCGTTCCTGCTTTTCGATAGCGCCACAGATGAAAATCGAAACCCTCGAGACCGCGTTTTGCTGTTTTCCCGTCGCCGACAGGCCCTAACTTTAAGCTCTAGTTTCCCTAACTTTAAGCTCTAGTTTCGGGCTAGGGTCAAGTTTAGGATTAGGCTTTGGAAGACCAGCTTAAAAAAGCGTACTTTTCAGACTGGGGGCCTATTTTCCTAGAATCTTCGGCGAACCGATCATTCGGCGAACTGAACCTTCGGCGAAACTTTTTCGGCGAACCGATTTTCGGCGAAGTGATTTCGGCGAACTGAACCCAACCCCCATGTCTGCTAACACCTAAGCCAAAAACCTAAAATTCGGTAACCCCCTCAATATGGTGCCGGTTATATGTAACGTTGTTTGGGCTGGAATTTTTCGGTTTTTGGGCAAATAAATAATACAGGGGTAATATGGGGCCCGGGGTCAGTTGGGACCGAAAAAAACAGACATAACAGCTCTTACAAGTATACCTATCACAAAAACGCCAATTACTCTCTTCTGGTCTGAGTTTTTCGGAGACCAAACCTTTCAGTATAATAAAGCCTAAGCCTAACCATAATGCCTAAGCCTAACCTTACCCTTAATCATACATGTAACAGGTCATCCGCCGAAGGGGGAGGGGGGGTCGGGGGGGGGGGTCTGGCGCCGGCCGGGGGGTCTGAGCCCAAATTCGGGTGGGGGGGGGGTTGGGCACTAAAAAACGCTCAAAAATCGAAAAAATCGTCAAAATCGCTAATTTGGCTGAAATACAGCTAAAAAGTGCTGTGTTACGGGCGATTTTGGCAAATTTCGTGTCTGAAATTGTAAAAATCGTCCACCATCGCTAATTTGGGCTGAGATACAGCGAAAAAGTGTTGTTTTACGGGCGATTTTGGCAATTTTTTGTGTCTGAAATTGTAAAAAATCGCAAAAATTTGCTAAAAAATTACTTGCCAGAAAAATCGGAGGGGGGTCGGAAAAATCGTCTCGGGGGGGGGGGGGGGGTCCCCCATCCGGGGGGGGTCTGGCCTAAGTCGGGTGAGTCGGGTGGGGGGGAGACCCCCCAGACCCCCCTGTTACATGTATGCCCTTAGTACTCCAAAGAAGCTTTTGGCAACACGAAACTAGGGTAGACCCCCTCTTTATAGGGTCGGTTTTGCGTAACGTCGATCGGGGTCTAAATTATCGGTATTTGGGGCCAACCAATCCAAATAATAAATAAAACAGGGGTAGTTGGGGCCACCGAGTTTGGTGGAATCAACTAAACGCAGGCAAAACAGATCGGCAAACCGGTACCCATGATACACACAAATTACAGGTATACCTGTCAAAAAATCTAATTTTTTGCATAAAATTCGGTTTGAAAACGTTTTAATAATTAAACTAGGGATAATCGACCGCTCCAGTTCGATTGCAAGTGCCAAAACTGCTGTAAGTTCAATCAGTAGGCTAAAAACGGCGATTTTATCGGCGACTACCCAAATTTTTAGCCAATCAACCCCTAACGGATGGTGTAAAATTAAAAACCCAGCTCACCGTTTTCGGTCATATTATCTCTGTTGAAGTCAACGGTCTAGGCTATCCAGCAAACGCACCGCCAGCTTCGCGCATCTAGTCATTCGACTGCCATCACTCTGAAACGAAATCTCAGTGTGTTGTACCAGTTTTGTGTAAGGTTGTTTGGGCTGGAAATTTTCGCTTTTGGGAGAAGGCAATGCAGTTAATAAATAAAACAGGGTTAACACAGGAGGCCCGGAGTCAGTTGGGACCGAAAAAACCAGGCATAACAGCTCTTACAAGTATACCTAATTAGGCCAATTTCCTCACGTATCGTCTGAAATTTTCGGTATTTGGGAGACCACACCTTTCAGTATAATAAAGCCTAGGCCTAACCATAATCCCTAAGCCTAACCTTACCCATATAATACTCCAAAGAAGCTTCTGGCAAAACCAAACTAGGGGAGACCCCCTCCGTATAGGGCCGGTTTTGCGTAACGTCGATCGGGCTTTAAATTATCGGTTTTGGGGCCAAGCAATCCAAATAATAAATAAAACAGGGGTAGTTGGGGCCACCGAGTTTGGTGGAAGCGACAAAACGCAGGCAAAACAGCTCAGCAAACCGGTATCCCACGTTATACACTAATTACAGGTATACCCGTCAAATAATCTAAATTTTTGCATAAATTTCGGCTTGAACACGTTTTAATAATTAAACTAGGGATAATCGACCGTTCCGGTTCGATTGCAAGTGCCAAAAATGCTGTAAATTCATTCAGTAAGCTAAAAACGGCGATTTTATCGGCGATTGCCCAAATTTTTAGTCATCAACCCCCTATCGATCGTAAAAAAATCCAAATCTCACCTCACAGCTTTCGGTCGCTCTTGAAGCTAGCGATCTGGCCTCTCCAGCGCTTCTACTTTCAGCTTCCTGCGTCCAGTGGATAGGGAGCTGCGCCACTCGAAACTTCACCACATCGTCTGGAGCCACCACCGACCGGCCTGAGCGAGGACAGCACAGCGAGCTGATAATTCTATCGATCGGATACGCTGGACAGGACACGCCTCAAAGCCAACACCAAATTCAAAATGAGAAATGAAAATTGCTTGTTCTACGTGGTGATTTAGATTAATTAATTACAGATAAAAGTTTTGCACACCTACCAGTCTTTGGGTTCCAGTTGCTTCATATCATAAACCTAAAATAGACCGTGTAAATAGACGTATGTAATTAGCCGTTAAACTTTACAGCTCATCATTGGTCGATTTCACGCTGGACAATCAGAGCCGTCGATTTGGGTGGCCAGGCCTCCTCGCGTCGGAAAATGGCTAGAATGCATTGACTTCAGTCAGAAAAAGCCGAATATCTACTGATCTACCGCATTTAGAAGCAAAGTGAAGGCAGATTTTGAATCCTCATCGAATTGCGCTTCTTCCTAGCTAACTCTGAGCTATAGGCATGGCTTATGGACGGCACACGAGAGGAAATAGCATGGAAAGCACAAATATTAGCTTTAGCTAATCAGGGAAGCTCTAAAAAAATCCAAAACAATTTTTATGATAATCAGCGGCATCGAATTGATAGGATCGGCTGGTTTCCCCGGGTTAAGGAAGGCACAGTCCCTCAAACTGGACTTTATGTGTTAAGGATAGGCGCAGGACATCGATTACTACTCGAAAACGAAGGCATTAGGAAAAAAACGGATCGCAGATTCGAGCTTAGCGGCCTCGGCATCATTAGCATACTTTTTGAGACAGATCGAAACATATATTGACCATGGCGGGGCTGGCATACATGGGCCGGGGGTGGTGGGGTATACCCCTCCCCCTCGACAGCCAATACCCCTCCTGAGCCGGCCCAACCCTCCCGGAGGTAAAAAATTTTCGCTTATTTAAGGCAAAATAGGCGTTTTTTGGCTTTTTTTTCGGGACCCCCCCCCCCGAGGTCTCCATACCCCCGCTCCAGATTTTTCCGGCCTATGTATGGGGCTGAGGGAGGTTTGCCGGACCGAATTTTTAGGTAACCCCCTCGGCAGGCCGGATTGACTTCTTTAGGCGAAAATAACAGAACCGATTTATAGGTAAACCCCCTCGGCCGGCCTATATAGGGTTTTAACTAGAGATGCAACCGTAAAGAAAAATACAGGATACCAGATAGTGCTTCGGATCTGAAAAATACCGGATTATCCGGTATTTTAACCAGATAATACGTAGAAAATACCAGATAAGGGATACCGGATAGTGTTTGTGAGCTAAAAAATACGGGATTATCTGGTATATATATACCTGATAATACCGGATTATGGTTGCATCTCTGGTTTTAACAATCACAACAATAAAAGCGCGACAAAATACGTAGCCTACACCTACAGTTTATAGCATTACAGCGTGTCATTCCATACCTGTTTTACTTCAGATATTCATGAATTGGATGACCAATTCTTTGAACAACCTCCACACTCTGTTTAGGAGAAATAAAAAGAAAGCATTTACCCTCATGTGAGTTATGACCACGAAACGGGACAATTGTACGCTCCCGGTGGTAACTGAACACATACAACTGTTAGGCAGAGCGACAGCTAGGCTTTTTAATGGAATACATGACCTACAAGGCATTCCTGCAGCTTACCTACCTAAAATCGTACAGTGCCCGTGTACCGTATCCCTGGTGTGGAAACGTTTCCTGAGCATCAATGGACTACAAAAATGGTAAGTACGGGTTACTGTAACTACCGTATCCCGGGTTACGGTATTTTCAAAAATCGGTCTATTTCACTTGTTTCTTAGCGGATTTTAAGCGGGTTTTCGTTGGAAGAGGGGTTTTCGGACATGCTGAATCGATTGCACACCCTTTCGGAACGATTACTGCAACTACAGCATCTCGGGTTACGGTATTTTTTAAAATCGGGCTGTTCTGCTTGTTTCTTAACCGATTTTAAACGGGTTTTCGTTGGAAGAGAAATTTTCGGACATGCAGAATCGATTGCACACCCTGCCGGAACGATTACTGTAACTACCGTATCCCCGGTTGCGGTATTTTTTAAATTGGGCTGCTCTGCTCGTTTTTTCATGGATTTTAACCGGATTTTCGTTGGAAGAAAGGGTTTTAACATTGACGGAGAAATCAAATCAGGTTTTTACTGCACAGATTAGCACTCCACATACTACAGTCTCACTGCTAGTACCAAACTATGAAAATCAAAATCATCAAAAATAAAGAGAACAAACATAGGGCAACAAACAGATATGGAAATAAGAACATGCAGAAACGACTTACAGTCCAGTCAGACTGGATAATAATGTCTGATCCAAAAAAAATTCGCTGAAGAGATTCGGGAACCAACGTTTGAAAGCGAATTCACAGAGGTAGGACTCGAAAAGGTCATCAGATGTACCATGCATCGCACGGATTTTGTTCTTAACTGATGACCAAACACCCCCTTCCACGGTTTGAGTGTGGATATTTGGGTCGTGAGGGTCCACAAAATTGTGCTGGTGGACTATGACTGAGTGTGTGTATAAACCACCATCGATGCCTAACTGGGGAATTCCACCATAAGCAGCCCTCCCATCACTCACTATGTGACTACCCGGCAAAATCCACTGCTCTATCAACGGAAGCAATGTATTGGCATCATGCTGAGGTTGACCTGCCGCTTTTGGAAGATTAATCAAGAACAAGTTGCCTGGATCAACTGCCTGGAGCGTTTTCTTTAGTGCTTTTAGCTCTAAAACGCTATTTGGCAGCTTAAAATAGCGATTTTTAGCCTCCTTACTGAGAAAAACGTGCTAAAAACTCATTTCCAAACGTTTTGGAGCTTTTTAAAATTTTGGACCCCCTCTGGGCGAAACCCCCCTCGACGCCCCACCAGACGGAAAACGCCCCTCCCCATGGGTCGGCCGAGACCTGTTACATGTTCCGTTAAGAAACGATCAGAACAGCCCGATTTTAAAAAATACCGTAACCCGGGATACGGTAGTTACAGTAATCGTTCCGGCAGGGTGTGCGATCGATTCAGCCCCTCTTCCAACGAAAACCCGTTTAAAATCGGTTAAGAAACGAGCAGAACAGCCCGATTTTAAAAATACCGTAATCCGGGATACTGTAGTTACAGTAATCGTTCCGAAAGGGTGTGGAATCGATTCAGCATGTCCGGAAACCCCTCTTCCGACGAAAACCCGTTTAAAATCCGCTAATAAACAAGCGAAATAGACCGATTTTTGAAAATACCGTAACCCGGGATACGGTAGTTACAGTAACCCGTACTTACCATTTTTGTAGTCCATTGATGCTCAGGAAACGTTTCCACACCAAGGATACGGTACACGGGAACTGTACGATTTTAGGTAGGTAAACTGCAGGAATGCCTCATACAAACACGAAGCACAATTCATTACAAACACAATACTCGAACAAGCTTAGTATGTACTAGCTAAATTAGCTATACACGCTATGTAATTGACGTTTGATCAGATTTTATTTCGTTTTGCACATTTCATAGAAACAATGCATCTTTTCTTTTCCAGAGTCGACCGACCGAAAGACCAATTTGTTGTCTGACCTGCACTTCTTTAGCCGCGATATTTGAGCGGCCATCTATACGGCAAGCTTCGGCCGAACCTACAAAAACAAAGCATAAACAAGATACAATCACAATGAGCAATGCATTTCTCCTAGGGTTAGTATCATTGTATGCAGAGGAAACGCTCGACCTGGCAAGTCCGATTCAACATCATACAGTGCATGCAACCTTTCAAAAAACGTTTCATTTGTCAATGGTTTCAATGTCAGTCACTGTGCTGTCCATGAAAATACACCATTTTCTCTGTAGAACTCGGTATTTATTTATCGAGCCATTTCAATTGCAATGGTCACCTGAACATCTAAAACAACATTTTTTTTAGTTTCCGATAGGTTTCTCCCGGCTTTCCGATAGGCTTGAAACAACTTTCCGATAGGCTTGAAACAGCTTTCCGATAGGCTTGAAACTGCTTTCCGATAGGCTTGAAACTGCTTTCCGATAAGTTCACTTATCGGAAAGCTATTTCCGATAGGTTGGTCAACTACGCCATATGGCGTTGGTCATTTGCAAAGGGTTAATAAGCTGGACACTCTGCTTTTCGAATGTTCTCTACATCCTTTAGCTATTTTTGCTGTGTCAGAGACATGGCTAGGTAGTGATATTGGTGATTCTTTCTTTTCAAATGTTCTTGTTACTCATTCGTTGATTCGTTCAGATGACAGGGTGCGGACCGGACGCGGGGGTGGTGTATTGTGTCTAATTCCGAACTTTCTTACCTTTTCAGTCGTTCAAACATTGAGCAACGAGTTCTTTGAGTCGATTTGGGTCGATCTGTTTGTTGAATCTGGCAGATCGACTCCGCTTTTTCGGTTAGCAGTTGTGTACCGGTCACCATCAACAAATAGTCAGCAATCTACTAACTCTCTTGTGTCTCATTTGGGCGATCGTTTGTTGGATTCCGTTCCTACTCTGGTAACAGGTGATTTTAACTATCCTAATGTAAGCTGGGACTTGGCTGCTGTAAGAGGATTAAAACAACCCAGCAGATTTTTTACTGTAGCAGCCGCAAATCTCAACCGATTTCAGTGAGTCCTATTTTATATGAAAGATAAATTAATTCTTGAAGGCTTGGTGAAGCTTTTATTAAGATATGATGCTTGGTTCCTGAGATAATTGCACTCAAAGTCAAAACATATTTTGGCTATGAACAAGAGCGATTTTTATTATTCTGTTGCACTTCATAAAAAAACCTATTCCTACTGCTCAGGGCTAACGTAACGAGGTTTTTCTGGTTCCACACATGCTTGGTTACTTCATTTGTAAAAGTCTTGTTGCCCCTCAGCAGTAGGAATCCGTTTTGTTGTGAAGTGCAACGGAATCGCTCTTGTTTACTGCCAAAATCTCTGTTTTGAGTTTGAAGGAAAATATCCCAGGAACTAAGCATCGTATCTTAATAGGGCCTTCACCAATCTTTCAAGAATTTATTTATCTTTCATTTAAAGCAGGATTCATTCAAATCGGTTGAGATTTGCGGTTGCTACAGCAAAAACTCTGCTGGGTTGTTTTTTTTGACACACCCTGTACATATGCATATATGTATTCCAAAAAATAATACATAATATGTATTGTATACATATACATATATGTATTCCTCAGTAGCTATAGGTTTCAATTTTATCAGCAATTAATCTCCAACGACTGCTACCAATGAGTTAAAGCGGTCGATCGAGAGTAGAGATGTGCACGGGCCGAGCATGCCCATCAACGATTTTGGACGGGCCGGGCCGGGCACCATTTTCAGGCCCCCCGGGCCGGGCCGGGCCGGGCCGGAAAAAAGGTGCCCGTGCACATCTCTAATCGATAGTCCCCAGAAGAGCCCACGGCCGAGTTTAGGCGGGCGTTAGCTCCTATGTCTAACTTCGTTCAAAGTTTATGAACGTATGGTGGCAATTGCTTAAAAAGATAAATGTTTCGTCACAACAAACCGATTTGACTTTTGCTGACTTCAAAGTTCTTTCAACCGATTGCAATCCTTTATACCCCTTGATACCTACCATGTCACTTTTATGACGGTTTTGGTCCTCGGGCCTAGGACCGACCGCGTTTTTGACGTAAGCATTTTTGGTCGAAGCCCTGGACGGCGGATGCCCCGGGGCGTAGACCGGTCGTGTTCCTCGCGATTTAGGATGTCGGACATCCTTTGTCGCTGGTAGAGAAAGAGTTCCCAAAAATTATATTTCTGCATCAGATCCCTTTTGAGATGGACATTCCTACAGCTAGGAGATGTGACACGTCTCACGGGGACATTGGAAACAGCAACTGTTTTTAGCTACAATTGCAGTTGGAACTAGCTGTTTGGCCCTACAGTACACATGGATGAACTCGTATTGAACCAGTATTAGAAAGGCACTAAAAATTTGGAGAACCGACCACCACCGGTCAGTGTTTAGAAAAGGAGTAGCGCATTTTTAGTTGATCCAGTAGACCGGCGGTCAGTGTTTAGAAAGGCAGTAGCGCATTTTTTTAGTTGATCCATTCAACCGGCGGACAGTGTTTAGAAAGGCAGCAGCGCATTTTTTAGTTGATCCATCCGACCGGCCGGCAGTGTTTAGAAAGTAGTGCGCCAATTTTTATTAGGCAAACCGTCCGCCGGTCAGTCTAGAAAGCAGTGTGCGCAATTGCTTAATTCTACAGTTGTCTGTATATATACATATACATATACATTGTTTGCATAATATACATTGTTTTTCGTTTGCATATATACATATACAGTACATATACATATGTATTCGATATTTCAATATGTTTTATACATATGCAAACGAACCTAATGTGCAAACGGTTTGTATATTTCCGTTTGCATATTTCTAATGATAGTATGCAGTGCTAATTTATGATTATCGGTGCTATTACCAACCTGCTGCACCAAAATTTCGCTCTCAATTTGGCCTTCTCTTCCACCTGGTTATCATTCAGATGTTTAGTTTGCTTTTTTGATAGGTCTAATTAATTTACTTAAATACAGCGTTGGCCAAAAAAGACCGCCTGACCATTTTTCGAGTTTTCCGAATAATTTCAAATGGCCACCATTCCGTCAATTTTCAACCGAATGAAAAGATTTTTGGCACGATTGTTATTATTTGTTGAGAGTTTGTTTTGGCCAAGTTCTAGCCTGGTAGCCTTCAATAGCCTCGAGTTATGCCCTTCCGAAATCAACGGACCCGAATTTTCAGACGTCAGTTTTAACATAAATATCTCACGAACCAATCTTTATATGGACTTAAGAACCTGAATAACTCAGCCTTCTAGTACAACCGGTTAAAATCTGGTGGATTTTTAGTTTCAGTCAAGGTGAAAAATTCTAACCGGTTGTGTTAGAAAGCTGCGCTCCTTGTGTTCCTAAGTCCTTATAAAGATTGGTTGACCTGCAGAATTTAGGAAAGATCCGATGAAGGGTTCGTGAGATATTTACTGTACGTTCAAATTTGACGCCTGAAAATTCAGGTCCGTTTATTTCGGAAGGTCATAACTCAAGGCTAGGCTAGGCTAGGCTAGGGCTAGGGCTAGGGCTAGGGTGTAGCGGGCTAGGACTTGGCCAAAATAAACTCTTAAGAAATAATAATAATCGTGTCAATAATCTTTTCATTCGGTTGAAAATTGACAGAATTGGGGCCGTTTGAAATTATTCAGAAAACTCGAAAAAAGGCCAGGCGGTCTTTTTTATGTTGGTTAGACTAGGACACTGTTTGGTGTGAGGAAATGAAATGTTGCAAATCATTTTCTTATTGTTCAAGCCCCCTGGTTCAAGTATTTCTCATGGAAATAAAAAAATTACACTAGAGCTAACCTAATACCGAATAGGTTTTCTCTTTTGTAAGACATTTTGTGCTTTGAATTCACTGTTTTCTCAAGGCTAAAGTAATTTGAACTCATTTAGCAATATTGTTGCGAGCGAATTCTGACTAAAAATAGTTTTTTTTGCAAAATTCTGCAGTTTATTGAAAATATACAAATATGCAAAAAATATGCAATAATTCAATTTTGTTTGCATATGTATATACATATTCATATACATTTGAACCTACTTTGTATATATACATATACATATCAGGGGAAGCGCGTTTGCGCTTCACGGGGGTTTGTTGGTCATTTTCGGTCTGTAAATATTCTTAGACATCGTGTGGTGGGGCGGAAAATGCGCTTCCTCTATTATGCTCAGGTTTATTTTTTTGTCGTATTTTGTGCCAAAAAGGGGTCATTTTTGGGTGTTTCTTTTAGCTGTAACTTTTGCGTTTGTGAACGGATCTGGCTGGTTTCTGCAGAAGTTATATAACTTTTTGGGCTCTATCTTTTGTGAAATTTTCAGGAAAATCGCATCATTCGTTTTGGATTTAGGACTTCAAAAAGATTTTTTTGTGAGGGGGATGATCCTCGGGGTCACTTTTTTAGCAGTTTTTCGAGTTTTTTACATGCTTCTTTAGGTCTTTTGGGTTCATGTTTTATACCAAAATGTTCGCCATTTTGGGGGAAATCTGATGGTGTTTTTAGTTTTTGTGTAGTGGTTTCAGTTTTTGAGATATTTTCGATGCAATTTTTCAGTTTTTGCGCAACTAATTGCCCAACGAGGGAATTAGTGGTATCTTTGAAAATTTTAGGGTTATATTAGGTTGTTATGGTCTTCAATGCAAGAATTGGTGGAGTTGTCCACCTACTCCTGAACATGAGCTATGGCTGTTTGAACATAGGGTGGTTTTGTATTTTTTTCCGAATTTATCTAGCTGTAACATTTGCATGTGTGAACCGATCTGGCTGGTTTCTGCAGAAGTTGTAGAGGCTGTTGGGTTGTACGTTTTCTGAAATTTTCAGGGAAATCCATTCATTGGTTTTGAATTGAGGACCTGAAAAAATTTTTGTTCGCCAGACGGAATTGTCCTAGTTTGTATTAATGGCAACCAACCGGATCTGCCATTGCACCGAAGCGTTTGAGAAGATCTACGATGTCAGAAGCTGTCTGAGAAACCAACTATGCCGGAAGCCTTCTGGCATATGGGGCACCGGCGGCCGTCGTTAGCTGGCACAATCATGGCATAAACATGCCGGTCACCCTCCTGATGACTGGCACCCAGCAGCATGGCTAGGAGTGGCTGGCAGTGAAAGAAGGGCAACGTCTGAGATGACGAATCACGTCGAAGCCGTAAGGGCCCCCGCAAATCGGATCGGATCGGATAGTATCCCCGGCCTCGATCCGATCAGATCCGATCCGATGTGGCGGGGGGGCCATACGATATACAGCCCTACGATCAGACCTGCACGGTCCATTTCGTTACCCCTGATATCGTCATCTCAGACGTTTGCCCTTTCACTGCCAAGCCACTCTAAGCCATGCTGTTGGGCGCCAGGTACTAAGAGAGTGCCTGGCGTGGTGACGTCATGGTGCTGCAAGCTCCCAACGGCCGCCCGGCGTACGGACCAAACCGGTATTGGCCTTATTGCTGGTTTCTCAGACGGCTCCTGATGTCGTTGATCTTCCTTCCAACGCGGCATGCTTTTTGGAGCGGCTTTCGGTGCAACGGCAGATCCAGTTGGTTCCCATTTTACCTACTCGCTGTAACCAGTTTTCGGTGGCCTGGGTGGAGCTCTATGCCGACGACCAACTCTTTGCGGCAAGAAACCTTCCCCGCCAAGTGGATGAGCGCCCGACGTCGCGCACAGTGGCCAAGTGGCCTAAACCACTACACCAACTGTGCCGGCATCCCCGGTCTTTAAACGGCACCTAGTGCACCCGGGGTACTCTAAATGGAGATAGATTTGTATTCTAAAGTGAGCAGTGATACAAAACGTGCGAATATTACAGCATTAGTGGCGGAAAACTTTGTTTGAAAGATAAGAATAGCCAATTGTTTACTAGTAGACCACAAATTCAGCAAACAACTTCACATACTGTTCTTAGTTTCTTATGCAGCAGATTAGATTGCCACATATAGTACCCAGCACGGATGGATATTTTTCCCAAAAAGACCTCAGCCTCTTTTTTTTCAGTTTTTTTTTCGTTTTTCCTAAATTGTGGAAAAACTCCAGCCCAAGTTCTGAGCATCCTAGACTGGTTTTATGATTCCTAACGCTTTCTAGCGCTTTCTTCACTCTTTTCAGACCAGAAATACACGTGTTACCTTGACATAAATCACGAAACAGGCATGTACCAGTGCCTGACAGACTCCATCAATAAATGCTATATGCAAATTTTCTTACAGCAGTTTGCATTTCTGTTTATCATGCCAAATTTGGTCTTTTCTGTTGTTTTTCTAACAGTTTTGAGTCAGTATGGCATGGCTGATTATTCAAGGCAAAAGTCGGTTTTTTTAATAGAAATATGATCTAAATTAGCTATTTTTAGCTTGATTTTTTTCCCGTTGAGTTTGAGTTTGATTGATGTTTTCCGACAACAAACACCCCGGATTTTTTTTTCTAAAAAAAACGCCGGAAAAAACACACCTCACATCCCTGGCATACAGTATACAGCACAGTACTGCGGTAGTACATATGACTGGTATGTAACTCGGCAGGTACATGAAGCACTGGTTGGTTGGTTGGTTGGTTGGTTGGTTGGTTGGTTGGTTGGTTGGTTGGTTGGTTGGTTGGTGTATGTACGTATTCTAACTAAAAGGTGTTGTAGTGGTGGAGCGAACAGAAGACAATGTTAGCAGTTCTGGTTCAGTGGATTGCGTTTGCTTGGTTTGCCGTTGGTTGGGCTCACCCGGCTATGCATGTACAAGTAAGGTTTGTTTGTTTGTTTGTTTGAGGAATTTTTGAGAAAAGCCGCTGTTTGCTGCATCTGTCAGAGACCGGACAAGTTTTGCCGAAAATCTATTTCTAACAGGCTGTTTTCAAATTTGATTATTAGTCAAAAAGTCCATCGATCAGATCAATCAGATTTGACAAACCATGATTCTGTCTGGCAGCTTTACATCTGATCTGAGCCAGATCAACAGCTTAGAATGCAGCATTTTTGTTAGTTGACAAGCTTAAACAACGAGTTTTATAAAGTTGCCTTCACAGCTGGATTTCGGGCTGGCTCAGCCGAACCACACCTTTGCTGGCATCTATATAGTTTCGGGTTTGGTCACCGACATCAGCTGCGCCGTGTTGGTTCCGTTGCTGTATGTGGTTTGCTTCTGCAAAGTGCTTCACCACGCCCTCACCGTGGCCAGCGACCAGAACCAGAACCAGGCCTGGAGAGCACAGATCAACCTGAGCATTCAGGGGTCCTTGATGAGCTCCATCCTCTTCTGCACCACTCTCAACTCGGCTCAAAAGAACTTGGGCCTGCCCCAAATCTTTCCCCAACCTCTTATAGATTTTCTATTGTGCGTGCCGTTCTATATCAACCCGTATGTATTGTTGGCTATGTCCAGTGCAGTGAGAAAAAAGGTCAAAGTCTTGATTATGGGAGATAACAATCAAGTAGGTATCGTCAATGCTCCTGCTCGTAGTGCCCGAGCCAGATAGACACTGATTATTTCTTATTTACCTCCTTGTGACACACCGTGTGCCATATGTATGGCACCCAGAAATCCTGATAACTCTTAAAACTTTAAGAAATAATCATTTAGCATACTGTAGTACATAATGACAACTACATAGAATAACGGGGGGCAGCTCTTAGACATCGGTGTGTTGCAAGGAGTTCATTTTAGATTCAGTTTTGATTTGTTCTTTCCTTTCCTCTTGTTTTGCATACACTATTTGAAGTCGGAAAATCGAAGCTTCACTGATTTTGTGACCAGACTTTGGTTTGCCAGACTTCTAGTAATGTAAGTAAACAAGAAGTGTGAGCTCTTATCAAACTGCAGCAAAGAAGACCAGATGCTGCTTGCTTATATGACTCGCTCATTTGTTAGTCTACACGTTCACTGCAAACGTGAATTCATACTGGTGTAGAAAAAGATCGCCAGGCGACTTTTCTGTAGGACGACTCATTTGTAATATACGCACCAACACGCCCCTAAACATCTTCCGCCTGCAACAACACCTGGAAGACGACGCGTGGCGCGTTGGTGCGTATATTACAAATGAGTCGCACTGTAGAAAAGTCGCCTGGCGATCTTTTTCTACACGAGGGTGAATCCACCTTAGTTCATCAACGTCAGATTGTCTATTGTCGTGAACCTAATGGTACCGTTATTTCAGCAAATACACCTTTATCCAACTCATCAACAAGGTCAGCCGATCGGAAACTGGTTCAAAGTTACGAAAAAGATCTTGCGGGTAATTCAATTACCGTAATCAAAACGTGACAATCTACATACAAGCGCGAATACGGTTAAACACAAAATACAGCTTTACACTCATTCGGTACAAAAGATACAAAATCGTATTCATGTCCGACATGACACTCCCCGCCGGAAGTGTCCCTTGCCGACAACGTTCTCCACGATGCAGCGCCGTTGCTCCATTGCTCCCTGAACCAACGAAACGCCACAGTCATCCGTGACTGCTGTAGCTGAAAGGGCGAGCCACTATTTGGGCCGCTTCAAACAAACCTGCCCAGAAAGAGCGTCATTCTTACTAGTGGCACTCAAACACTAACGCCTCGAATTTGGCGCCGACATCGACTCTGATTGGTGCCCCTTGGGGTGAACAAGCGATATGAGAAACGTACGAGAAGTGGGAACAGGCACGATTTGTCTAAAAACACGTGTACATACAGTGTATGTACATTGTAGAGCAGGGTAGGGTAGGTCGAATTTGTTGTCCAAATGCCAGCTGGCTTCAGTTGACCGATGCAGTCCAGACTAAAACACAGCACATTTTACAGACGATGCCCTCTAGTTGTATTGGCAGAACTGAGACCACCTGAGTCAGTACAGACAGACTAGGGCAGTGCGCTGCGCTAACTTTTATCCAGCAACCGAAAATTGACTAGTTTTAAAATTGTCACGTTTAATCGGTCTCTCCTGCCAGAACTTCTTCATACGAAGGAGGCTCTTGGTCGCTTTCGTCCTCTTCATCCTCCTCTTCTCGCAACAGATGCAAGGTTCCATTCAACTGAGGAGCCTGCAAGATGGGTGAAAACTGAAAAAGATGATTTTTTGCCCTTTCATTATTAATTAGTGCAAGGAATACTAAAACAGTGGCATCACATAAGTTGTGTAAATTCCGATGCTACCTTAGCTTCTTGATCACTCCCGCAAGCAAAGAACCAGTTATGGACAGAGACAGGTCTGGTCCGGTCCTCATGGTTCCATTTCCCTGAGAGGTCAGCCGAGGCCACAGGCACCCAGCCAAAGTTGCAGACAGTTTGCAAAAGACACATCATCATGGTCTGAGCAGCCAGCACGAACTGTTTCTGTCGGCCGTTCCACGGCTGACCCCTCAGCACCAGCACGTAAATTGAATAGTCTGACCACTCTTCTGAAAACTTACAACATTATCATATAACTTAATGAACGAATAGATGAATGAACGAAAGAACAAATGAACAAACGAATGAATCAACAAAGGAATGAAGAGACAAACGAACAAATGAATAAACAAGCAAACAAGTGAATAATGTTTCTGATCAATACCAAGTAAATAGCAATGATTAATAGTTATCTGTTTAATAACAAATTATATTTCCCGCGATGACTGTCAAACAAATTAAAATTAGGTAAAATTTCGTAAAATTGGCCTAGAAATTTGATGGATTTTATATAAATTTACTTGCTTTGTCAAGCAAACAAACAAACAACCAAACAAACAAACGAATGAATGAATGAATGAATGAATGAACTAATGAATGAACAAACTAATTAACGAATCAACATACAAACGAATGAACAAACAAACAACTGAACGAATGAACGAACGAACGAAGGAACGAACGAACGAACGAACGAACGAACAAATTAATAAATGAACGAACAACCAAACAAACAAACGAATGAATGAATGAATGAATGAATGAACTAATGAATGAACAAACTAATTAACGAATCAACATACAAACGAATGAACAAACAAACAACTGAACGAATGAACGAACGAACGAACGAACGAACGAACGAACGAACGAACGAACGAACGAACGAACGAACGAACGAACGAACGAACGAACGAACAAACGAACGAACGAACGAACAAAAGAACGAACGAACGAACGAACGAACGAACGAACGAACGAACGAACGAACGAACGAACGAACGAACGAACGAACGAACGAACGAACAAACGAACGAACAAACGAACGAACGAACGAACGAATGACTAAATGTAGAACTAATGAATGAACAAATGAACAAACAAATTAATAAATGAACGAACAAACAAATGAACAAACAAACGACTGAACGAATGAATGAATAAACAAGTGAATGAACGAACAAAGGAACAAACGAATGAACAAAAAATACTTTCCCTCACCGTGCACTCCTTCGAGCTGTATTTCAAACGGATAATAGGTGTGAACTGCCTCCACAATTTGTCGCAATAAATTGGTAGGAGCATTGATCAGTTTCAGTTTGTCTTTGGCACTCGGCATCATGCACAAATGTCTGCAAGGCCTAGGCGCCGTCCTTTCGAATATAAAAAGGTTGGTATCCTGCATTCGATTTGTCGCTTTCAGGCAGCCAGCCACCTTCCAGCCGATTAAGGAAAGATTGTCCAGAATTTTCACGAAAATTCGTTTTGCCAATGCCGACTCCAGCTTGTCCCGGTTCCATGGCTTGCCAGCCAGCTTGAATTCGACCAAATTTGACTACAATAGCACTAATATTGTCCTTGTGGTAAGCTTGGCTCTTGACATATAAAATTCACAGATTGTAAACTGAAATTCACGATCTATTTTGCTACGTGAATTGCAATTTAATTTACTGTCCAGAAGTGTTCTTTTGAAAGAACAATAGGTCTTGCAACAAGCAATTAGCCTAATGATTAGAAAATATTTCGACAATAAATTTTCCATTCTTGACTTTAGTTTACGGTCTAATCCTGACAACGCTTGCAAAAAGCGTAACTATTGGGGTAACGGTAAACAAACAGCCGAACAGTTAAAATTCGCGTGGACTCGTAAACTCGCTTTTTTCCGGCTGTGCTGTGATACTGTATTTTATAGTCCAAGACTAAAAACGCCACTTTTGAAAATATAACATGCTTTATGGTTTCTCTGTTTGAAAAATGCTATAATTAGCTTTGACCGTAAACTGGCCGGCACAGTTGCTGCACTGGTTTAGGTCGCAAAGCTACAGTGCGCGACGTCTTTCGCTCATCCTCTCGGCGCGGCAAGTTTCTTGTCGCAAAGAGTTGATCGTCGGCACAGCTCCACCCAGGCCTTCTGTTGTTCAATACCGGATTTTTCAAATGCGTTTGCGTATACGCATTCCAAAAACTAATGCGTATTTTGCGTATTGCGTATGCGTAATGCGTAATGTTAGAAATGTTCGGAAAGTTCACTGAACAGCCTTTTTAAAAAAAAACCGAAAAAAACTCAAAGGGTCGGAAAAAAACACAAATAGCGGCAAAAACTCAAGCTAAAAATAGCTAATTTATGTCATTTTTCAGTTAAAAAACGGACTTTTGTGATGTATAATAGGCCAGACTAACTCAAAACTCAAAACAAGAGAAAAGTCGAAATTTGGCAAGCTAAAACAAAAAGGCAAACTGCTGTAAGAAAATCTGCATATGGAGTTTATTGATGGAGCCTGTAAGGGACCGTTTCATGCCTGTTTCGTGATTTATATCTATGTAAGACGTGTATTTCTGTTCTGAAAAGACACAGGAAGGCGCTAGGAAGCGTTAGGAATCATAAAACCTGGGCTAGGATACTCAGAACTTGAGCTGGAGTTTTTACGCGATTTTGGAAAAAAACGGAAAAATGCGAAAAAACTGGAAAAAACAAGCCGAGGTTTCTTGGGAAAAATATCCATCCCTGGTACCTAGCGCCCAACAGCATGGCAAGAGTGGCTGACAGTGATATGTAGAAGGGAAACGTCCGAGATGGCGAACCACGGGGTCGCGAAATGGACCAGATAGGTCTGATCGTAGGACCGTAAGGTACTGTGGAATACATATATGTATATTATATATATGTATATGTATATGTATTGCTCAGAGAATATGTTTATGTATATGTATTTTGAGGCCACTATGTATTTAAAATACATATTTGAAAATACATATTGAATTTCTGCTGAAAATCTGCATGTTTAAGTCTCAGCCTGCCATCCACAGCAGAAAATTATATTTTCTTCGGGATGCCAGTGTCTAAATTTGCTACAGTGGAAAAAAGCCACAGATTTGGTGTTTAATTGAATAATATCATATCATAACCGTATAAAGTGGTGCGAGGCGAAAAAAGAAGTTCCTGATACCTAATATCTGATACCTGAATTTTTGTGAATACCTACCTATAAGCTGTGGAAAAAAGCCACAGATTTGGTGTTTAATTGAATAAGGTGCATTCAAATGTTGACCAAATCAGCTGAAATTTGGAAAATATCCGGTAAAATCCTGCGAATTTTGAGTGCTCAAGCAAGGTTGGCCCAATCCAAAGAAAGAGAGTAAGCATTTACTGTGGATCAGGTATACCTGTACCTGTGCCTGATTATCAGGTAGATTTGCAACACCCACCTGATACCTACCTGATACCTGATCGGGTACTTTCGAACGGTACCTACCTGATTTTGGGTATTTTTTTACTGAAAGAGGTACAGGTATCAGCTACAAACAGATGGCATCAAATGGTAGTTTACGATCGATTGGTTCATAAAAAAGCATGCAGGAAAGCTAATTTTTCACAAAATTTTCTCACCCTGCATGGGCCGTTGCCCAACCAGGCCTCTTCAGATTACAATAGCTCCTATTTTCTGCTAATACTATACTCAGAATGCTTTCAAAAGCGTTTTTCAAGCTGATTTTGACCAAAATTTCTCGCCCTGATATGACCATGGCCATGGTAAAAATTTTATACGTACCGTACTTCCTTTTGCGAAATTCTGAGTAAGCCTATGAATAATGGCGAAGACAAATAGGGGCACACTGTATGGGTAAAAAGGGGTTACGAGAAGGCTTAAGTGACAAAGATAAACCACCAGAGATGGATGTGCAAAGCGATTCCACACCCCTGTACGTGATACTTGGAGAGTGGGTTTTTAGCATTTTGTGCAGTTTCACAACGAAAAAGTCCTAAAATGACTGGACCTAATCTGATATTTTAGCTGCCTTTTTAGCCTAAATTGGTGGTTTGAGCGATTTTTCGGTTAAAATCTGGATTTTAACTTTTTATGGGAGAATACCTGATACCTAATATCTGATACCTGCATTTTTGTGAATACCTACCTATAAGCTGTGGAAAAAAGCCACAGATTTGGTGTTTAATTGAATAATATCATATCATAACCGTGTAAAGTGGTGCGAGGCGAAAAAAGAAGTTCTAATGAGGGAACGTTTAGATTTTCAAATTCAATGGATAAAAGGCAGGAGAAAATGCTCCTTTCTTTTCATAGTTGACCTAAACGAAGTCGAGTATTGCGGTTTCAAAAACAAAGTTCATAGCACAGGTCACCCTAACACAAAATGACTGACTGTACATGGAGGATTTTTAACAGAATTTAACTGTGGAAATTATTGCTAAATTGACTGAAGTACTGAATTAATTTCATGCCAATCAGATCCAAACGTAAACCCTTTTTCGTTTCAGCCACAAACAACTGTTTTAGCAGCATTTTTTAACTGAAAACTGACCTTGAAAAAAATATGTATAATCTGTATTTTATGTACATATTTTTTAAAGAATACATATACATATTATGTATATGTATTCGACTTCGGAAAATATGTATATGTTATGTATTCCTGAAATTCAATATTTTGCCAACTGTACCGTAAGGTCCTCCCACACAGCGGATCGGATCGGACCGTCAACTGAAATTTACGGTCCGAAGCTAACAGCGCTTAGCACGAATTTGTAGGGACGAAATCTAAGGAGAAAGTACTTGGTTTCTGTCGCAATAACTAATTCCTTGCGGCCAGCTGTCGAGAGCGCGGCGCACGGCTCTGACAGGTCCGTTGGGAGCGCCAAAAAGTCTCAGACAGTCGTCATCGTTTGGAGACAGCAGGAATAAATCACTCTCGTCGCAGGGCACGTCCTAAACGTCCACATTATCGATTCGGACTTGCGTCACTGCCTGCCTTTTGAAAGAATACGCAATCGACAGTTCCGTTCAGATTGCCCGTGCCATAAATGCTGAATCCAGTTCTTCTTAGCCTTCGAATTATGCTCAGAATTAGACGTCTGGCGTATAAACTCTGTAAAACAACGTTCGGTCACCAGTTTACGCACATCGCTACATATTGTATTATCAGAGATCGGGCCAGGCAGGGGTTCCAGAATTTCAGAAAATTCCAAAATGCTTGGAAATGCATTTTTAGCACGTTTTATTCAATAAAAAGACTAAAAATCACTGTTTTAAGCTGCCGAACAGCGTAACAGATAGGACCCGACCGGTCTGGTGCGGCACCGGATCGGGCTGATCAGGCCTGGTAACCGGATCGGCTCGATCCGATCCGGGTTATCGGATTTTTCGTTTGTTTACAGGTGCATTCAAATGTTGACCAAATCAGCTGAAATTTGGAAAATATCCGGTAAAATCCTGCGAATTTTGAGTGCTCAAGCAAGGTTGGCCCAATCCAAAGAAAGAGAGTAAGCATTTACTGTGGATCAGGTATACCTGTACCTGTGCCTGATTATCAGGTAGATTTGCAACACCCACCTGATACCTACCTGATACCTGATCGGGTACTTTCGAACGGTACCTACCTGATTTTGGGTATTTTTTGACTGAAACAGGTACAGGTATCAGCTACAAACAGATGGCATCAAATGGTAGTTTACGATCGATTGGTTCATAAAAAAAGCATGCAGGAAAGCTAATTTTCACAAAATTTTCTCACCCTGCATGGGCCGTTGCCCAACCAGGCCTCTTCAGATTACAATAGCTCCTATTTTCTGCTAATACTATACTCAGAATGCTTTCAAAAGCGTTTTTCAAGCTGATTTTGACCAAAATTTCTCGCCCTGATTTGACCATGGCCATGGTAAAAATTTTATACGTACCGTACTTCCTTTTGCGAAATTCTGAGTAAGCCTATGAATAATGGCGAAGACAAATAGGGACACACTGTATGGGTAAAAAGGGGTTACGAGAAGGCTTAAGTGACAAAGATAAACCACCAGAGATGGATGTGCAAAGCGATTCCACACCCCTGTACGTGATACTTGGAGAGTGGGTTTTTAGCATTTTGTGCAGTTTCACAAGGAAAAAGTCCTAAAATGACTGGACCTAATCTGATATTTTAGCTGCCTTTTTAGCCTAAATTGGTGGTTTGAGCGATTTTTCGGTTAAAATCCGGATTTTAACTTTTTATGGGAGAATACCTGATACCTAATAGCTGATACCTGCATTTTTGTGAATACCTACCTATACCTGATACCTGATTGGGTATTTTTGAAATACCTATACCTGATATCTGATATTAGGTACTCTCCCAATACCTGCCCACAATATAAGCATTATCTTAAATTGGGTAGCTTCTAAACCTGAAGATAGCAAATGAAACTGAAAATTTTCTTTTTGGTATCAATTCCTCATCTTAACCAAATAAACCTAAAGTTTGGAGAATGTCTGCTAAAACATTGGAAATTTTGCCGGTTAAAATTTCATGCATCAAGTTTGTATCAGTCATGAGTAAGTGAAACATTTCCTGTATATCGATTTTTCAATGGGCAGTTCAGGAAAAAGTTTCATAAGCCAGCATCATTCTCTAAAGTATAAAACTTTCATACATTATTCTCCGCATTTTAGCACATTTTCCCCAAATTTCAACTATTTTCATGGATATTTGAGGAAATTATAGCAAAAACAAAACTTCCAATTTTACATTGTTTATATGTTTTAAAATTAGCAATTTCACATATGCCTCAATTTCTCAGGATTTCGTCAGGCCTAGTGCACCATACTACACCACACAAAATTTCCTGAATTTTTATACTTGTCTTCCAATTTTCAGCTTATTTGATCGACATTTGCAGAAACACCAACAAAATGTAATTTTATTATATTTTTGGAATACCCTTTATGATCTTAAGCCACAAAACTTGCATTATTAATGGACCTAAAACCAAGAAAAAATCACATAAAGGACTTCAAAAGCACCAATTTCTTTAGGCTTCCAATCAATTACTCTTATATCAGCTTATGCATTCCCAAAGTTTTTACCATTTCTTTGCTGTGCTGGTAGTCCCACGGTGTACCGAACAGCTCGAACTGACACTCGCCGGCCGGGCTTGACTCGTCGATCAGCTGTTTGGAGAGCAATTCTCTTACTATTGCGCGCACCGCCGGTGGTGCACCGATTAGTTGCAGTCGATTTGAGCGGTGCGTGCTGACACAGAAAACGGGAAAATTCTGAAAGTTTGAAAAATAGTGAAAAAACTGAAACAAGATGGAAATGCTAAAAAATGTGTAAAATGGCACAAATCTCTTTTAAAAGGTTCAGTTTATCCCATTCGAAAAGACCACCCCTTCTTCTGCTTTTCAGAGAATCGACATGAACGATTCGTAATGAATTGCGAACTTCCAATCCGAACGAAATCGTTCGGGTTTCAGGTTCGTGTTTTCATCTATATGTTCGTTCAAAACAAAGCGAACATATAAAGGAACCATTGAAAGTTTCGGGGTGAGCCAATTTTGCTACGAACCATTAGCCATACTACAACGAACCTTCCATTAAATGGCTCTGAACCTTTAACCGAATTGCCACGAACCTTTAACCAAATTGCCACGAACCTTGCTTAGATGGCCACGAACCTTTAAGAGTCAGTCTCTGAACCGATCGAGTCTTGGCCCTTTGCCCTATTCAGACCCAAAATTGAAAGTTGGGCGTATAGGGCTGAAAGTTGGAACACTAAAACATATTGACAAGTTATCAATGACCTGCAAAGAATTTCCAGATTCGACGCTCCACGCTCGAGATATGGCCTTCTAAAAATCGGCCCGCTTAACTATGGGACCAAAATTTCGATATCGAATTTCTGACTTGCTGATCGGAATTCAGACCTAACAAACGGGGTTTTTGCGTAACTTTTTGAGTAGTTTAAGAATCTTTTACTAAATTTCATTTTTGGAAAAAAAATTTTTTTTCGCCCCCCTATCGGGGGGCATAACTCGTCTGGAACCCCCCCTAGACCGTTCTTTTTATTTCAGATTATTGTAGCGCTATATCTTAGATACACGCCGGTGTAAAACATTACGGGCTGCCGGACGGCAAACACTGAAATATTTGCGTTCAAAAATTAAAAATGCCACATTTTGCATGTTTCACTGGGGTACATAAATTTCCAACTCCATGTTTCAGCTAACTAATTGGAGTTGAATGCTAAAAGTTGATGTCTAAGCTGTACTTTTAGAGTAGTTTAAGAAACTTTCATTGAATTTCATTTTTGGAAAAAAAATTTTTTTTCGTCACCCTATCGGGGGGCATAACTCGTCTGGAACCCCCTAGACCGTTCTTTTTATTTCAGATTATTGTAGCGCTATATCTTAGCTACACGCCGGTGTAAAACATTACGGGCTACCGGACGGCAAACACTGAAATATTTGCGTTCAAAGATTAAAAATGTCACATTTTGCATGTTTCACTGTGCCCAAAATGTGGCATTTTTAATCTTTGAACGCAAATATTTCAGTGTTTGCCGTCCGGCAGCCCATATTGTTTTACACCGGCGTGTAGCAAAGATATAGCGCTACAATAATCTGAAATAAAAAGAACGGTCTAGGGGGTTCCAGACGAGTTATGCCCCCCGATAGGGTGACGAAAAAAAATTTTTCCAAAAATGAAATTCAATGAAAGTTTCTTAAACTACTCTAAAAGTACAGCTTAGACATCAATTTTTAGCATTCAACTCCAATTAGTAAGCTGGAACATGGAGTTGAAAATTTTTGGGCACAGTGAAACATGCAAAATGTGGCATTTTTAATTTTTGAACGCAAATATTTCAGTGTTTGCCGTCCGGCAGCCCGTAATGTTTTACACCGGCGTGTAGCTAAGATATAGCGCTACAATAATCTGAAATAAAAAGAACGGTCTAGGGGGGTTCCAGACGAGTTATGCCCCCCCCCCGATAGGGGGGGCGAAAAAAAATTTTTTTTCCAAAAATGAAATTCAATGAAAGTTTCTTAAACTACTCAAAAAGTACAGCTTAGACATCAATTTTTAGCATTCAACTTCAATTGGTAAGCTGGAACATGGAGTTGAAAATTTTTGGGCACAGTGAAGCATGCAAAATGTGGCATTTTTAATTTTTGAACGCAAATATTTCAGTGTTTGCCGTCCGGTAGCCGGTAATGTTTTACACCGGCGTGTAGCTAAGATATAGCACTACAATAATCTGAAATAAAAAGAACGGTCTAGGGGGGGTTCCAGACGAGTTATGCCCCCCGATAGGGGGGGCGAAAAAAAATTTTTTTTCCAAAAATGAAATTTAGTAAAAGATTCTTAAACTACTCAAAAAGTTACGCAAAAACCCCGTTTGTTAGGTCTGAATTCCGATCAGCAAGTCAGAAATTCGATTTCGAAATTTTGGTCCCATAGTTAAGCGGGCCGATTTTTAGAAGGCCACATCTCGAGCGTGGAGCGTCGAATCTGGAAATTCTTTGCGGTGGTTACATAACCTATCAAGACGTATTAGTCCTACAACTTTAAGCCCTCCACGCCAAAGTTTCATTTTTGGGTCTGAATACTGAAACTCGATCGGTTCAGAGACTGGCTCTTAACTAACTTACTATGAACCTTTCCATACTTGGCCACGAACCTTTTGATGCAAGTGTGCGGCACCTAATTCTGAACCTTTGCCATGGTGAATTCTGTACCTATAGTCTATGAACTAAATTACGAACCTTTGGCCTGCATGATTTAATCGGTCCTATTGACTTTGGTTTTCAGGCAAGTGTGCTACGGCTGCCGTAAAGAAAACAACACCAAGTGTGCTGTCCAGTCACACAGAAGAACAAAGCCAATACTTCCAATTTAGTGACCAATCTCAATGGAATGCTAACACTGAATCAGCTTAAGGATTGCTTGTGAGAGTTGCTGATATGAAACTGATTGAAAAGCAAACCACGTTTTTATCATCAATGCAATCAATTAGAGAGGAGCAGAAGCAGCACGCATGGCATACTTGTTAGGCTGGCATGGCTACCAACACACAACCTGACCTGACAATGGTAGCACATAGTTCGTGCCACTTATAACACTGCCGTTCATCAGAGTAGGTACTGTCAACCATGTTCCTGAGGTTCAATTCGGCAGCAGAAAAAGAAGGCGCCAATTTCATAATGGTTCCGATCTGCAAAGGTTTGTGTGCAGATAAAGGTATATGTAGAGGTTCATTTGTCATTGAGGAAAGGTTCATTTGTCGTTGAGGAATGGTTCATTTGTCATCAAGGAAAGGTTCATTTGTGGTTAACAAAAGGTTCATTTGTGGTTCACCAAAGGTTCATTTCCATTTGTTTTTAGGTCGGAAAAAAGGTTCTTTTGAAAATTGGAAAGCGAACCAAGCGACGAAGATTCCGAACATTTGGTTGGTGGTGGACGAACATATCTAAAAAAACGTTTCGAACGTTTAAAGGTAGATTTCAGAACGCGAAACTGTTCGGATTGCATTCCGAATGTCAGATCTATAGTTTCGTGTCACATATATGTGACCGGTTATTTTGACCGGGTTATAAATAAAGATGAAAGATTGTGCAAAACTGTACGAAAAAATTTTTAAAAAATCAGTTTTTCTCAACTAACCTGTGTTGTAGATTGAGTAGGAAAAGTTTTCTTTTCGAAAAACCACGACGAACTGAAGTGAATTTTGGTCAGATTCGAGCTGAGAATCAACTGCCAGCCGAGGAATCTCAGCTCATTGATTATAACACAAAAAAGTCTTCGCAAAACGGCGCAATCTTCGTTATTTTTCGATTCGAAACTAAAAGGCTCGCCCAACAAACGAATTGTCACTCCATTGGCGCCCAACTTTTCCTCCTCTTCAAAGTAGACCTGACCTAAAAGTTGGAAACCGGTCTTGAAATTCATTCTTAGAACAGGTTTTACGTTATCCAAGTGTTTGCATCTGAGATAAACAACGGTTTGCTTAAGCCTAAGCTAGAGTGCCAACTGGTCTTGGCTATAGCTTTTTGGTTGCCCCAATACCAGTGTGGTGCATTTTGAAAATTTGAAACTGGTAAAGTAGTACTATTGTAGATGAGGTTCTCAGCTACAGCTAGTAAACTAGTTAAAGTAATACTATTGTAGATAAGGTTCTCAGCTACAGCTAGTAAACTAGGTAAAGTAGTACTATTGTAGATGAGGTTCTCAGCTACAGCTAGTAAACTAGGTAAAGTAGTACTATTGTAGATGAGGTTCTCAGCTACAGCTAGTAAACTAGGTAAAGTAGTACTATTGTAGATGAGGTTCTCAGCTACAGCTAGTAAACTAGGTAAAGTAGTACTATTGTAGATGAGGTTCTCAGCTACAGCTAGTAAACTAGGTAAAGTAGTACTATTGTAGATGAGGTTCTCAGCTACAGCTAGTAAACTAGGTAAAGTAGTACTATTGTAGATGAGGTTCTCAGCTACAGCTAGTAAACTAGGTAAAGTAATACTAATTTAAAGCACAGAAAAACTAGGTAATACTAGGTAAACCTAAAACGCTAAGAATCAAGTCAAAACATGATATTTCACATTCAAGAGAACAAACAATAAATGAACTTAGTGGACTATAAATTCCCGTAATCTGTCATATCAAAACCTAACCGCGCTGTCTTGCACACACTGTCTGCAATAGGGAGGGTTGTTGTTAAAGGAGGCTGCCGGACCTTCGGTCTGAGCCCAAATTTTGGGAGGGGGTTGGGTACTAAAAATGCTCAAAAATCGCATAAAATTCCAATTTTTCGGCTAAAAATAATCAAAAATCGCTATTTTTTGCTCAAATACAGCTAAAAAGTGCTATTTTACTGGTAATTTTGGCATTTTTGTGTCTGAAATTGCAAAAAATCGCAGATATTTGCTCAAAACATTACTTCCAGAAAAATCGTACGATGGTACCGGTACCCATGGCCATGGGTAGGGTACCATATACGGTACCACCACAGTCCCCAATAGTGGGGGTACCACATATGGTACCGGTACCATATCTCGTGTGACTAGCCTAGGCACCGGTACCATATATCTACGGTACCGACACCATACATGTAATGGGGCAGACCCCCAGACCTGTTACATGTATGATGGTATGGGCACCCATGGCCATAGGTAGGTGGAAACCATATATGGCACCGCCACAGTCACCGAACGTGGGGGTACCATATATGGCACCCGTACCATACAGTTTACGGTGTGACTAGCTTAGGTACCGGTATCATAAACGGCGGTAAGTGCCAGACAGTTGACCTTTCTTCAGATGGCGATAAATTAGCTACAAATTAACATTTAATGAGCTGATATCTATGCTATAGTCATGAACAAGCTCATCTTTGGACTGTTTTCATTTTGTTTTTTTTTCATTTCTAATGAAAAAGAATGTACCTGTTTTCACCGAATAAGGATTATGACCAACCTAAGCAAGCATTGGGTATTTGTTAGAGTGTCAAACCACGTACTACTTATGCTTTCTGGTATTGCCGGCCGGCACTCTAGTCGAGCCAACCAGTCTAAGTCTAAGTATAAACCAACAAGCTTAACCAAAGTAAAATGTGGCATTTCTGCTAAAACCCTGACCCCTGAGAAATCGGACAACTTAACCAGCTTACTGAGCTTAGCTTCAATGTGCTTGTTCCAGATGGCATCTACATTATCTCGAATAATCCTCAACAACTGGTCGTCTGCATTGAGAACAGTCAGTTTGTTAGCAGCACGAACATTGAGCACACAGTAAGGCAGACGTTTGGGCAGCGGCGGCAACAGGAGACTGCCGCGAGCGCCCATACCACTAAAAATACTCGTCCAGTGACTAAGTTTAGAAGTGGCTTGGAGACCGACTCAAGCCGGGCCAAGTTTGATTTAGACCAGTTGGGAAAGCGTCTTTTAAATCGATCTGGTATGGAAGCTAGCCTCTCCGCCGCAATGCAAATTGCAATTGATCTCAACAAAACCCATCATCTACGCTTGTTGCATTCAGCTGCTACGGCTGCACTGCGAGCGGTGCGCTTTGTTGTTTATTAGACAAACACCTTGGTCGTCTTCGGCTGATTGCCTTATTGGGACCGGCACATATGCCTCCCACGCAGTCACCATTTATCAATACCTACTCGCCAACTAACCATTTTCACCTTATTTTCCTTAGCCTAACTAAAACTAACAGTGCACCTAAGCCTACTGAGCATAAAGAACCCCGCGCCTAAGTCTAAGCCTGCCGAACCTACTGTGTCAAACGTGCTATTGTATTTCTGCTTTATACTAATTTTATGTATTATGTTAATTCTGCTCGATGTGTGACCGATCCAGTTAGCGGCAAACTGAGGAGGCCGCCTTGCCTTGTTGAGTAGTTGTTGCTAATAAAACCGAGCTCACGATCTCCGTTTGCCGCTCGTCGTTCTTTCTGTCGTCACGACAACGCGCTACAATCACCCTAGGTCAGCATACAGAAGTCTCTCCAGAGGAGTTCGTTTTGTTGTTATACTGTAAACCTAATCCTAAGCTGATATACCTACTGTAAGCCTAAGCCTAACCCCATACATGTACTAGGGGGTTACCCCTCCCTGCTGTAGAGGTCAAACCCCCCTCACCCCCCGAGACAGGTTAAGGGACCCCCTACCCTACCAGTGTTGTGCCTAGCTTAAATTTCTAAAACTCGGTAAGTATTCAGTAAGTAAATCCAGATTTTTTGAAATTCAGTAAGTACTGGGTTTTCCAAAGAAAACCGGGTAAGTACTCAGTAAACAATTCAGTAAACTCGGTAAAACCTTCAAAATTCAGAAATATACAATTTATCTGAAAATGTTTACCTGATATAGCTTTTAGCTGCTAGAATCCTTTTTCAGTGCTGATTGATGAGTTTAAGATAATGTAGCTCGACTTTTCAGAATTTTAATCATGTGTTGTGTTATTTCACTTTATTCATTGTGCTAATTGGCATGCATGGAAAGCCTTAAAATATGCACATTATAACATAGTGAATAGAGGATGTGGCTTTAGATGAAAAGCTTGGCCAAATTGGTAGGTTAAGATTTGTTCTAATTTTCGGCATTTCCTCACAATTCATCAGACTGATGCAAAAAACGTCAATCAAAATAGCTAATAGTAATAGATATAGTTTCTAATTTCTATAGTCTTCGCGTCTGATAGTCTGTTTGCAATTCTGCCACGCAAAGAAAGCTTAGGTTATGCAACAAGCAGTGAAAATTGCCAAAAATTGGCAAAAATTGTGTGTTTTCGTCTTTAGCAGATCTATTAGCGAAAGAAAAACCGTATATTTTCTTGCACAGGTGTAGCGAGCTACCTATTACAGAAGCTTTTACTCAGTAAACAACTCAGTAAATTACCGAGTACCAAGTTTACCGAATTTTTTCTAATTGAGTAATTCAAAATTGAAACTCGGTATTCAGTAAGTAAAATTAAGAAAAAAATTTACCGGTAAGTAAAAGTACTTACTTTAATTCAAAATAACTAAGTACCGAGTAACTTTTACTCAGTAAATTTACTGGGAACAACACTGTACCCTACCCAAAAAAATAAGCACTACGTAGTAGTGGCTCCAGTACTAACAAACTGCCTCAGAAATCAAATCACCAATTTTTAGCCTAAAATTCGCTTGACAAGCCTTTGGAAACCGAATTTGGCGTTTCCACTGCTGATGTTGAGAGAAATCGGGGTTTTTGGAAGCCCTTTGTCATTTTTTGCTTGTTTTTAGCTCTAAAACGCTATTTTGGTACCTTAAAAATGCGATTTTTAGCGTCATTACTGAAAATACGTGCTAAAACCGCATTTCCAGGCGTTTTGTAGCTTTTTGAAGTTTTGGACCCCCTCTGGGCGAACCCCCTTGACCTCCCACCTGAGGAAACCCCCTACCCCCTCCCCAGATCGGCCCGGAGCTGTTGCATGTATGCCTAACCCTGCTAAACCTGCTCGAAACCTAAGCCTAACCCTGCTGTAAGCCTGCCTAAGCCTAACCTGCTGAACCTACAGTAAGCCTAAGCCTAACGTGTCGAACCCACTGTATGCCTAACCTTAACTGTGCTGAACGCACTGGAAGCCTAAGTCTAACCCAATTTAACCTACTGTAAGCCTAAGCCTAACCTGCTGAACCTACTGTATGTAAGCGTACTATAAGCCTAAGCCTATGTCAGAACCTTGAGCTGTGTATTGTAAGCCTGAATGAAACCAATTCTTGAAGTGAGCGGGTGGGGGTTTCTGTGGCTCCTGCGACAATTGCCATACTGTCGTAAATCTAAAACAGTTGTTGCAAACCAAGCGGCAATATTTAAATAGTAAATAGATTGCATCTATCAGAAAAAGAGAAGACGATTATGCAGCAGTTTATCTTTTTAACCTATGTTTCAGTTCAAAATCCACACCACTTTCAACCACAGAAAATAGACACAACAACCGAGCAGAGACTTTGCACCTCTAAAACCAGACGACGCCAGCCAGGCCCAACCTTTGCCCTCGGCCGGCGAGATAGGCAGAGGCCGGCTCACAAATTTAGCCGCTTTTTCACGTGCGTCCTCTTATCAATAAGGCAAACACAACCACCAAACGGCCAGTCGATAAAAAGTCTCGCTTGAAAACCGGCCGCAGGCCTGCCCGATAGTTGGAACTTTCCTGTTTTCGCTCGGACGGTGTCACCAGACTTTTCCTCAAATGGAGGAGGCGTTCGAAAGCGGTCAACCCCTCTGGGGTCCGCCCTCCTCCAACCATAACTCTGATATAGAAGATGCTCAGTCCTCTTTCGGCGAGTCTGACACCGACAGTCCTAAGCCTGGTAAGCTGCTCTATCTTAGCAGTGCTAAACTAAGTGCCTTTTCGCATTTTAGGCACCCCCAGGGGCTCGGGCGACTTCGATTTTGCCAACATTTTCAGTCCGCAGGTAAGCAGATGCGCAGGACTGATTCAGGCTAAAGGTTGGTTTCAGAAACCGACGCAAGGCATCGGTCTGCGAGTGGTGCGCGAGCCTGAGGAACAACACAGAGCACGCTACCTGTCGGAAGGTAGTCGCGGAGCAGTTAAAGACCGCTCGGGAAAGTCCTACTGCACTGTTCAGGTATGAAAATCTTTAAGCAATTGTCAGTTAAACTTCCGGCTGCAGGCTGATTGGTCGACTTTTGATTTAGGCCTTTGGTTTAAGTTTCAGCTCTGGTTTAGGGGTCTTTCTTTTAGTGGTATATTGTATATTATTTACGTAGACTACGTAGGTGACCTCTGTTATACTGCAGGCGCCGACCGGCGGCAGGCCGGCAATGAGAAATCAGTAACTAAGGCAGTAGCTATGCAGGCAGATCTTAGGGGCCGTCCATAAACGACGTCGTTCCAAAATCCCGATTTTTCGGACCCCCCTCCCCCCAAAATCGCCCTGCGTCGTTTCTTGGGGACCCCCTCCCCCTCCGGCGACGCCGTTTTTGGTTTAACCCTCCCCCCCGATAAAAGGGCAGTACATACAGTAGTGTCACGTTTTCTTGACCATGCTGCCCAATCAATCGAATAAATCCCTACACAACCACTCTGAGAAGCTGTTCTGTATGGAGAAACGTTTGACAGAAGGTGCATGAATCGAAAATAACGCAATTCAACTATCCTAAAATCGAAAAATGCGAGTCCTGGTGCGTCGTCTATCGCCGCATTTCAGCCGACCCCCTCCCCCTCTGGAACGACGTCGTTTAGGGACGGCCCCTAGCAGTGCTACCGATTTGTTATAAATAGGAACTGTTGCACTTTCAACTTCTCTTTCCAACTCCTCTTTTTCAGTTCCATTAGCAGGATATGCCACCATAGATAAAGCTACGAAAAGCCTTTGGGGACCGAATTTGGCGTTTCCACTGCTGATAAGAGAAATCGGTGTTTTTGGAAGCCCTTTTGTCATTTTTTGCTTGTTTTTAGCTCTAAAACGGTATTTAGCAGCATAAAATAGTGATTTTTAGCGTCCTTACTGAAAAAAACGTGCTAAAACGCATTTCCAGGCGTTTTGGAGCTTTTGAACTTTGGGACTCCTCTCTGGGCGAAACCCCCCACCCCCTCCCCCAGGTCGGCCCTGAGCTGTTACATGTATGGGCCCTTATGTCACGTTGCTTGAGAGTAAGATGCACTTGGCACTACAATTGGGCCAACTGTCAAACATGTTTATCATCCGGCCATTACCTGTCAATGCAAAGACTGATTACATGCAGAGGTGTAAGGCTATAAGCGGAGGGCACCCCGGATCCTGGGTGGCCAGCCCCTCTTCCGGGCCCGCTTCTCACATTTCCTGAGTCGGATACGGACAGCAAATTTTGAGACGCTCCCTAAGTTGAAGTTTAGGTTTGGATTTAAATGTAGGTGTCGGTTAGACTTTTAAATTAGAGGTTAGGTTGTTGTTGCCGGGGCCGCTGTGACTCAAGACAGCGAGCTAACTACTGATCCAATGATGCGACAGGTTAGGTTAGGCTATTTCGACTAGGCTAGGCTAGGTTTAAATACCAACTTAATTCCTATTTAAGATTTGTTTAGGTAGATAGTGCGTTTAGGTTTTTGAAGATGTCTGCGAGTGATGGCTGCGATAGTTGTTCTGTTTCTAGCTGTATGGCTACAACAGACCAACCAGAATGGAAATCTTCGCGGCCACCGGTAGCGGAAGGGTGGAGCCAAACCCGGTATACCGAGTGATTCGCGTAACTGGTAAAGGGGGTACTGGCCTGACAACCCCTTGCAGAGAAATAGTGGCATCAGATGGTCTGACATGTCTCGAAGTCACTCTACGGCCGGAGTACAATATGACTGCCGTGTAAGTCTGAGTGAATTATCACCATGCATAAATTGTACTTTGCCTTTTGCTTCTTATCTTCCAGACATCTGACGCAATACGGGAAATATTAAACTTTTTCAGACTGGACTGCGTTGGCATTCTGAAAATCTGCTCGCACAGTGTCAAACGACGCATGCCTAAAGGCACTAAAAATTCTTCAGTCAGAATGGCTTTTCGAGCGATCGTACCTGATGCGGCCAACCCCGGTCACAGCGTTTATGTGCATGCAAACAGCAAGCCTATAATTTGCGGTAATCTTTTACACATTCTCTTTTTGCATATTCCGTATTCCTCTTACACAGTGCATTTCTCTACCACTGCAGTTTTCCTATTTTTTATCATTTCGCAGATTTTTTGCAACTTTTGTACATTTTTCAACTTTTTGCAAAATTTTGCACATCTTTGCAATTTTTGCCGAGTTTACTAGTTTTTGAAGTTGTTACTCTTCTTCACTCAATGTTGATTTCAGTGCAGCAGCTTGGTTTTCCCGAAGTCTTCCGCACGTCCATCCAATCAGCGCCGGCCAGGGGCGGAGTTGACCTGTTCATGATTGGTCGAAACTTTGACAGAAACACCAGCGTCTTGTTTAGAGAATACAAAGAAGGTAAGAACTGATTGGTCACATCCATTTGTCTAAACTCCGCCCACTTCCTTCACTGTCTTTCTTTCTGCATTATTGTTTTAGATGGAAAATTGGCCTGGAGTTCGGAGGCAATAATTGAACAAAAACTTTTACATCAGGTAGTACTGTTTTTGTTAAGTTTTTGTTACAATTTGTTATTTGTTTAGTGTCATTTGGTTTGTTCCGTACCGACCTACCGGGACCTGTCTCCTTCAGCTCCGATCGAGGTCTCAGTGACTGTAAAGTGTGGCGGCAAGTCCAGCCACCCAATGCCGTTTTTCTACGAAGCCGGTAAGAGACTTTTTGCCCATGAGTGCGCACAGACACATTGCTACGACTACTGCAGAGGCGTTGAAGTACTTGGTATTTGTGTTTGGATGGAGGGTTTCAGTCGAAATGCTTCATTCTCTTTCTGGGATCAAACAGCAATTGATTTGAGTTGAATGAAGGAAAAGGTTGCTGTTTTAACCCAAATTTCTGCTCTCTTGTACCGTGTGTATTCTTGAAATACAGGCAGTGTGGGATGAGCGTGAGAATTGGTGGGGCTTCTGTACCTTGCAAGCATGGCTTCCGCTCGGCTTTTGTTTGGTAGGTACAACCATCACTCACGCATCTGTAGGCAATTCTTATGACTACTCATCAGTTAGGCGAGTTAGGTTGAGAAGAAACTGTCGATTTCATAGTTCCCAGCCATATTCATTTAGTCTGTAACATCATCAGTGGCGTACCCAGGATTTTGCAAAGTGGTGTGTAAAATTTTGAAGTTTAGGCTTAGGCTTAGGTTTAGGCTAGGCTGAGAAACTTTTACAAAATTCGCCTTCAAAAACGCATTTAAAGGCTATTCTGATCCTGTAATTGATGAAAGTTGACAGTTTTATTAGTTTGAACCGGCCTAATTGGGCTTCTGCCTTTAATATAAATTTGCTATAAATATGACTGGGAACTATTTGCTGAAAACTGTATTACAACGGTTGAAACCTAATATTATGGCTCTCCACAATAACCTTCATATCATGCATGAATAGTGACGACACTTATTCGAAAAGCCTGCAAACTTCAATAGAAGATAATGCACTAAAAAGCATAACAAACAGAGAAATCAAACTAAACAGTACGTTTGATGCACTTCAATAGACAGTGCAATGAACCACCAACACCAAATTGATCCACATTACTCAACCCAGCTCATACACATTAACCCTCTGATTCTGCAAGTAACAACACAATACCACCTCGTCCCACATACTAACGCATTTCAGGAAAGCCAAATACCCAATGGCTTGAAATACCATAACACTATCCTGGCAATGTGCGAATACCCAATACCAGTTTGCACCAGGGTTGCCAGGTTTTCGGAACCCAATCCCCCTACTTTTCAGCAAGAAAACCCCTACTTCCCCCTACCATTTTCAAAAAACCCCTACCAAAAACCCCTACCCTAGAAAGGCACAAAATAGTGGTGTTTTTAAGGTATTGAAGTTAAATTATTGTATAAAGTAGTAAGTGAGCTAAATGGATAGCTAAACTACTAGTATAAGAGCCACTAAAGCAAGATTATATCAATGAACTGAATACTGAATATTCAGTTAAAATTTGTTTTTGAAAAGGTAACTGCGCGCTTTGAGCCCTCTTCAGTTCTTAAAAGTAAGGGGTCGTGTCATATGCGGCACCAGAAATTCTGGCAGAATTCCAGTTACTCCGGCCAGAATTCTGGCCAGAAATTCCGGTCGGCTGAGACCAGAATTTCGGTCTGAGGAGCCGCAAATTCTGGTCGGGTGATCAATCAAATCTGACAGGTGTTGACCTCAGGGATGCCTGGTCCTCAGGTTACATAAGGGATTAGGCAGGGAACTGACAAGCGCAAATAGACGAAGGTTATAAGCCTGGCTTTGTATAGATACGGTCACTAGGCGGTGTAGCACCGAACAACTTGTACACAATCTCTCTGTTGTATCGTCTGTGTTTGCCATGGCTGCGGAACGTACGTATGTATCTGACTGGCTATGAGGGTGAGGCCGAGTCAAGGTGAGTGTCGGGAAAGCAGCTAAACGTGACTGGCGCAGCGAAAAGTTATTTGCTGGACGACATTGTTAAGGTCAAGTGGAAAGGTGGCTGGCGGCTCTTACCGGGCCACCATACTTGAAATTTCGCCGCCTCCTCCTAATTCTTCGACTTTCTAGCCAGGTGATTTATTTTGTAAGAACAGCAGTGCCCTTATTTTTTGTAAACAGTTTTGTAAAGACTATGATGATCGGTTCTCTTACTAAGGTATGATAATTTAAGGAACCTTGTGAAGCTAAAGCTATCCCTAGCCGAAAGCGGAAGTCTGCGGGCAATCGCACAGTTTTGAGCGGCCATAATCAGCTAGCGGACATCAGGCCTCTCAACGGCCAGAGCGAGCCATTGCCAGACAACTGCGCCGATTAGCCCAGCAAGCCCCGAGCCCCAGAACCCAAAGGCCGCAGGGGTCACTGCTGTTGTGCATATTTTGTCTTTTTTGCTTCATTCAACTAATAAAGAGAGTGCAAGGCGTCAAGTATAACATCAAACATGCCGCGTGTTCTGGCGGCTAAAAGTGGAAGCTTCCGACCCGCGGCAGTCAAGCACGCACCTAACAGCCGTTAAGGATTAGCAAACAGACCGGCCCCAGCAAATTCCAGTCACAATTGACGCAAACCGAAATTTCGGTTGGCCGACCCAGATTAGCGCCAGAATTAGCGGCCAGAATTCTGGTCCGGAATTCTGCCTCTAAACAAGAATTCTGCCCTAATCCCCAGAATTCTGCCAGAATTAGCGGTACCGCATATGACACGACCCCTAAAGCAGAGAGAAGCAAGAAATATGGTAAATCTGAGATTTTGAATGTTTTACATTTCAGAAACAGACTTGGGGTCCTTTACGCTATGAAAACCAATTTTGGTGTATGGAAAGCTTGAACAATAAAATGTCCTTTAGAGTTGGTACACTATGTGACACACCACTATTCGCGCCGATCTGACATTCGGAAATCCGCAAATATTCCCTGACGACAGCCAAAACTCTCTGTCTACGTTTTCACAAAATCCTCTCACTAATGTAAACTGTATTGGTGAAAAGTGGCAGTGGCCCGACCAGGGCCAGAAAATTTTCAAAAATTAGAATTTGCCTTAAGAGCGCATTTAAAATATGCTGGGCATAAATTTGACAGTTTTAGTCAGTGGCGTACCCAGGATTTTGCAAGGGGGTGTGAAATTTTGAAGATGCCTGAGCGAGAAAATTTCGCAAAATCAGCCTTCAAAAACGCGCTTAAAAAGCATTCTGAGCTTAGAATTAACAGAAATTACAAGCTAGTTGTTTAAAGTTTTCTGCCGACCAGAGCATGAAGTTTTTGAAAATTTGGTCTTCAAAAAGCATTTAAAAGGTATTCTGAGCGGAAAATAGACAGTTTTAGCACATAATTAATTTATTTCTCTTATTTTTGTTTAATTTTTCCTTCCTACCTTCACAACAAGGGGGCAGGGTGTACACACCCAACACCCCTAGTACGGCCACTGGATTTAGCACGTATGTAGTTGTAAGACAGAGGCCTGGTTGGGCAGCCGCCCAAACCAGGGCAAGAAAATTTTTTAAAATTAGCCCTCAGGAACCAATTGAAAACAGGCCAATCCTAGCACGCATTATTGGAGTGCCCAGAATTTTACAATTTATTATAATTTTTTACCCAGATAGTGGTGCTATGGTGTAAAAACTTGTTCAAAAAACTAAAATTTCATCTGTGTAACTGAATGCAAAAACCCCTACTTCACCCTACCAAAATTTAAAAAACCCCTACCAAATCCCCCTACCCCCTACCTGAAAAATTTCCCCCTACCGAACGAAAAAAACCCCTACAGGTAGGGGGAAAACCCCTACCCTGGCAACCTTGGTTTGCACTCATATATCACACTATTCTGTTTTACACACACCTCACTGCAGTGCATCAACATCAATGGGTAATATAAGCATAAATCTCTACTATACAGTTCTCATCCACTACCTACCAACACACCCTGTACACATACACAAACACAACAATCCATCATACTCGCACTTCAATAACATGCAAGAGCATGGCATAACATAATAGATTAAATTTGTGTACATAGCAAAATGCCTTACATGTATAGCTTTCATCCACACAACCATACCTTTTCAGAGTCAAAGTATCAACCTCCAGTGACACATTACAGTGTTGGCAGTACCGTTTCTTACCCACCATACGATGAGTGGGCTCCACCAACCACACCAACCAGTCTGTCCGCTCCAAAACAGCTCATGTTCAGTGTCTCTTCACTTGCCAGTAGTAGTGTGCATCAACCAGTCTCGCATATGCCCACTGGAGCAGTGAACTCTGGTCATGGATACTCGATGCAGACTCAGAAACCTCAATTGATGCCTTCTATGCCTCACATTATGACCAGCCAACCAACCACCACCTATAGCGATGAACTTACAACAATTGTAGACATGCTCAGGAGCGATCCGCCTCTTACAACCCAAAGCTCAGTTGGTAAGTCAGACTATCGATCTGTGGATGTGGTTGTCTTGATGATGTTCTCTGATTCTGATGCAGATGTCATTGGAGTACTGTTGTTTGGGTATGGGATTTTCAGGAATCGGTTCGGTATGGGTAGGTATTTTTCGGCATACCCAGGAATCGGTTCGGTATGGGTAGGTATTTGCAAAAATACCGGTATACCGGTATTTATTCGGTATTTGCTGAAAATGCTTTACAAAGTCAAAACACTGAATTTTCCATTTACAAGGCCATGGATTTAGTCATTTCCAAGGTCAGAGGCTAGAAAATTAATCAAAAGCAATGGGATTTACAGTTTTTTTTAGGAATTTTTAAATCTTTTTAGTTTCACTGAAGTGAAAATCGTTTCTTTAAATAATTTTGGCTAAGAGAAATGCTTCCATTGTACTGTAGTTTTAAGGCCTGCTAGTGTACAGTATGGAGATCTAAGGAGCAGTGACAAAATGCGGGCTATTCTGTTGCCTGTGAATGTACTGTAATCAAGTACATAGAGACTTGATTATTAAGGAGCAGTGTGAAGTTAAGCCAAAACTAGACCAACGCTTTCTAATGACAAAGCAAGTTTGGGACAGGAAGTAGGGTCAGAGGACTAAAAATCCTTCAAATTCGATATTTTGAAAGGATATCGTAATAGAATATGTTTCTGCATGCCCCAAAAATACAAAATTACAAAGAAAACATTGTGATCATAGGGAATTTTCGATAAAACTTGCACTAAGCTGGACGAAAAATACCGATTCTGAAATACCTGGGTATTCCCAAAATAATCGGTATACCCGGTATGGGTATTTATTAAAATACCTGGAATCGGTAGGTATTTATTGGGTAGTATTCTTAAAAATACCCATTTTTCGGTATGGGTTCGGTATACCCAATCAACAGTACATTGGAGTGATTGGTTTTGTTCTTGTTGTTTGCTTGTTTTTGTTTGTTCGTTTTGTTCATTCATTCGTTCGTTTGTTCATTCATTCGTTCATTCGTTCGTTTGTTTGTTCACTCATTTGTTCGTTTGTTTGTATGTTTGTTTGTTTGTTCGTTTGTTCATTCGTTCGTTCATTTGTTCATTTGTTTGTTTGTTTGTTTGTTTGTTTGTTTGTTTGTTTGTTTGTTTGTTTGTTCATTCGTTCGTTCGTTTGTTCGTTCATTCGTTCATTCATTTGTTTGTTCGTTTGTTTGTTCACTCATTTGTTCTTTTGTTTGTTTGTTTGTTTGTTTGTTTGTTTGTTTGTTTGTTTGTTTGTTTGTTTGTTTGTTTGTTTTTTGTTTGTTTGTTTGTACGTTTGTTGTTTGCTTGTTTTTGTTTGTTCGTTTTGTTCCTTCATTCGTTCGTTTGTTCATTCATTCGTTCGTTTGTTCGTTTGTTTGTTCACTCATTTGTTCGTTTGTTTGTTTGTTTGTACGTTTGTTTGTTCATTTGTTTGTTTGTTTGTTTGTTTGTTTGTTTGTTTGTTCGTTCGTTCGTTCGTTCGTTCATTCGTTCGCTCGTTCGCTCGTTCGCTCGTTCATTTGTTTGTTTGTTTGTTTGTTTGTTCGTTTGTTTGTTTGTTCGTTTGTTTGTTTGTTTGTTTGTTTGTTTGTTTGTTTGTTTGTTTGTTTGTTTGTTTGTTTGTTTGTTTGTTTGTTTGTTTGTTTGTTCGTTCGTTTGTTTGTTTGTTTGTTTGTTTGTTTGTTTGTTTGTTTGTTTGTTTGTTTGTTTGTTTGTTTGTTTGTTTGTTTGTTTGTTTGTTTGTTTGTTTGTTTGTACACAACTGAAAATCAGAACCAACTTTTTTTATAGGAGAACAGCAAACAGTTAGTGTAACATCGCCTGTTGTGTCACCACCATCCTATATGGCTCCTTCAGTGCTGGATGAAGGTAGAGTCAGACGGTTTTAAGAGCCAGTCTCTGATTCGATCGAGTCTTGCCCCTTACTCCTATTCCAAGTTGCAAATCGAACTTTTGCGTAGAGGACTGTGCGTTGGTGTTCTCATAGATATTCATGAGTTATGTTAAACCTGCAGAGGGTTTATGGATTTGACGCTCCACTCCCAAGATATAAGCACTCAAAAATCGGCTCGCTTAACTATGGGACAGAAACTTTCAACTCAATTTTGTTTGTACTAATAATAGTTGGGACTTAAAAATTGGGACTTTTAGGTAACTTTTAGAGTAGATTAGGAATTTTTGGTCCAAAATAATTTTTGAGCGAAAAAATTTTTTTCGATCCAATTTGGCCAGCCCTAGCTCGCCTGGAACCCCACTACTCAGTTTTTTTTATTTCATAATTTTGTAGCGCCATCGATTTACTACAGCTTGGTATAAAGCATTTGTGGTACAACCCGACATTCGTGAGAAATGCGCCTTCGAATATACAAAACTCCGTAATGGAAGTTTTAATCAGAGACTGGCTCAAGATCGAAAGTATATATTTGATTGATAAGTATTTCAGATTGGAATTCAAGCACATCAGTGAGCATCAGTGGCGACAATCAACATGCGCAACTTATGTAAGCCAATGTTTTAGTGCAGAACCTCAAGAAGATATTTTGCTCAACTTATATTTGCTCAGTTTTGTAATAGTTTACTCATTGTTATTATTGTTTTTTGCTATATCCGTGTTTTGATCAGGTTCAGAAATGGGTTTAGGGTATTTGATGTGATAGTAGTTTCTGTTGAATGTACTATTATTTTGCAAGTTGCTAGAATAATCTTCAATTTCTTACTGTTGTAATGTGTATTTAGAGAGCTTTGTGCATGAACTTTTGGCTGCGCCTCTTTTGAGCCTCTTGTGGAATTTAGGGATTGAAATGTTGATCAGGCTGTTGGTGTGTTTCATCCTTTCTAACGGGACTACAACGTGGTGAACTGTTTATGATTGTGTCTGCATAACAGTTTCTCACTCTCCAGCATAAACAACAAGTTGATCTCTTCGTTCGCCACTTCACAAATTCCTGTATTTATTCTACAGCAGACATGGGCTAGCATTTCGACTGAGGACAGGTAGAAAGAATGTTGAAACCCTAACAGGTTGAGGGCATGCTAAGGGGCCGTCCATCAACTTCGAAACTCAAAAATGCAATATTTTGTACTCCCCTATAGAAATTCAGCCAAGTTCGCCAAGTACCGCTTAAAAATTTGGGAAGTTCTTGGCTACCCCAGAAAAAATATTTTCATGCCATTTTAGTTACTTACAGTGTTGCTAGATGTGTATCCGGTTTATTTAGCTTTAAATTGGACACAAAACAACACAAAGGAATTACCGTAGATTCTAACAGTATAGCTTTTATTTTAAATCAATCAAATTTGTTATCTCGGTTTATCCTGCACATGACTAGCCTAACAGAATCTTCCCAAACCTACCTACGTTCTGCCCCAGGTCCCAAGCCAAAGCTGGAGGCGGTGGGCAAGCCTAAACCATTGCATCTTGCAGATAGCAGATGCTTGTAACAAAATAAAGAATTAATCGACAACTGGCAATTTTACACCGGTCTGCATTTAACTAGCATAGTACTGTACTGTACATCCGTACTAACGATCTTCAGCAAGATATACAGTGCTTTTGGAGTGTGATTAGCAAACCTAGTCTGAAAACTGTTCTATGTAGCTATGTAACGTACTACCTGTTGTTTGCTTCAGATGCCAAATTTTACAGCTTTACTTTCGAACTTTCTGCAGCTACCCGCCCCCACCTCCCTCCGCAGTTTAGCCCAACTTTTGGCAACCCACCCGCCTGCCCTATTTGAGTTTCGAAGTTTATGGACGACCCGTAAGTCAGTAAGAGCGTCGTTTTCGGTAAACCACCGCCCCCCGCCCCGATAAGAGGGCAGTACATACAGTACTGTCACGTTTTCTTGTTACCATACTGCACAATCAATCGAATAAATCCCTACAACCACTCTGGGAAGCTTTTCTGTATGGAGAAACGTTTGATAGAATGTGCATAAATCGAAAATAATGTAATTGAAGTACCCTAAAATTCCGAAAAAATTTTGTCGTTTTTTGCTAACCCCTCCTGGTGCGTCGTCTATCGTCGCATTTCAGTCGACCCCCTCACCTTCTGGAACGACATCGTTTATGGACGGGCCCAAAAGTGTCCAACTGTAATGTGGTTGCGCATTGATTAAATAGAGAAAAGCTTGGCAACGGTTCAAGTAGAACATAGCTAATCCTTTAAATCAGCTTGTCTTGACGTATGACAAATCGATTGAGGGCTTAACGAATCACGCTTCCCTTTTTTCGCAGCCCACGGTCTAGCAGTAGTGGGTATAGATGATGAACGGGTTTCTCACGTGTCTACACCTAACTAAATATATAAATAGAGCGCTAGCGTGCCGTCAGTGAGTCGGCGATTTAATCGGATCACTAGCGAGCCGAACCTGCCCTAATGAAGACACTTTCTCCGCCGGTCTATTAAGACTGACTGGCCAGCGCCACTGCACCGTTTGCTTCTATACCTAGCGTTTGTGTTCCAATTAGCGCTCGGTGCCAATTAAAATATGCAGACACAGCGGCTCAATTGCGGTGAGTTTGAGAACTGTTTCGACTGGCTGTCGGCCCGGCTCAGGCCGATCTGACAATTTTACGGCAATTAGAAGTCAGGGCGCGGCAGGAAAGCCGGATTACTGGCTCGTTCGCTTCTAGATAAGTCGCCGGGCACCTACGGCGCCACCACCTCCGACCCCGTCGACTCCTCTGACGCCTCCTCCGACTCCACCCGGAAGAAGTCCTCTGCTCGACTCTCACTACAAATCAACACTTCTAAAGGTATTATTATTATTAGAGTGCCAACAATACCTCAACAACCCAACACCCCAATACCCAATACTTGCATAGCTGGGCAAAAATTGCATTTCAGTTCATTGAACAGGTACATTTCAGTGATGTAGGCAGGATCTTTTGCACTCAGGGATGCCTACCAAATTCAAACTTTGAATTTGATATGGTATGGTATAGTACTAACTATTCAGTTTGTTTAGTTGGTATGATTTTGGTATGAACTTGGTACAGCAGTGGTAGTTTGCTGTGACAATGTCATAGAAGCCTTTGCAAATTATGCTCAATCCACCATTCTTGAGTTTTTTCAATCAAAATATGCAGAAAGGATTGGGAATATATTTTGACGCATTGAAAAGTGTTATAAATGTAGCCAACAAGCTAGTAACCCGTGTGGAAAGTACTGTAGTGGACACAAAGCCCAACCCAGGCCGTCGAAAGTCGATTAGGTTTAGGTGGCTGTTTTTGCGTTAATCAACTAAATAGGCTATGCCCTAAACTACAGGATGTGCCAAAAAACAGCCCAGCAGATCTTTTGCTGTGGCGACCGCAAATCTCAACCGATTTCAATGAATCTTTTTTAATGAAAGACAAATATATTCTTAACAGATTGGTGAAATTTTTGTTAATATTCCCTGCCTGCCTAGCTCCTGGCATACATGTCGTGGGGGTATAGGGGCGGCCCCAAGTCCGATTTTTCGGCAAAAGCTCCCCAGCGGATTTTTTGGTGGGTGGACGGACCTGAAAACCCACTTTTGCATTCCAAAGTAAAGAAAATTTTAGCAGACAATACATTCTGCACAACAAAATTGGGTTTTGACCATACATGTACTAGGGGGTTTGGAGGTTACTCCCACTAGCTGAAAAGGCCAAACCCCCTCACCCCCCTAGACAGGTTAAGGGACCCCCCCCCCCGACAAAAAAATACAAGTACTAGTAGTGGCTCCCAGTACTAACAAACTAGTTCAGAAATCACTAATTTTTAGCCTAAAATTTGTTTGAAAAGCTATTGGGAACCGAATTTGGCGTTTCCACTGCTGATATTTAAGAGAAATTGGGGTTTTTGGAAGCCCTTTTTGTCATTTTTTGCTTGTTTTCAGCTCTAAAACGCTATTTGGCAGGTTAAAATAGCGATTTTTAGCGACCTTACTGAAAAATAACGTGCTAAAAAATGCAATTCTAGGCGTTTTGGAGCTTTTCGAAATTTGGGACCCCTCTTCTGGGCGAAACCCCCCTCGACACTCCACCTGAGGAAACCCCCCTACCCCTCCCCCAGGTCGGCCCGGAGCTGTTACATGTATGGTTTTGACCTACCCTAGAACCCAAAACAGGGTTTTTGTAAGGCTTTGAAATCCTAAATAGGATGGTTTTTAGACTGCTTAGAAACCCTGGTTAGGGTTTTTAGTCACTTACTAAACCATAATTAGGGTTTAAATTAGGCTACTATTAAACCGTATTCAAATCGGTTGAGATTAACGGTTTCAGAAGAAAAAAGCTGCGGGGTTGTTGTAATCACTCCTGTTCTTTACCAAAATTGCTGTTCTGACTTTGAGGGCAAATATCTCAGGAACCAACCATAGTATCTTAATGAAAATTTCTAAAATTTGTTTGACTTTTTCTGAGAAGGATTCAAAACACTTAAAAGTACATACATTTTTAACCACAGTGGAGTGCTTAGGGGCCGTTCATAAACGACGTCGTTCCAAAATCCCGATTTTTCGGACCCCCCCCCCCCCCAAAATCGCCTTGCGTCGTTTCTTGGGGACCCCCCCCCCTACGGCGACGTCGTTTTCGGTTTACCCCCCCCCCCCCCAATAAAACGGCAGTACATAGAGTACTGTGACGTTTTCTTGTTACCATACTGCACAATCAATAGAATAAATCCCTACAACCGCTCTGGGAAGCTTTTCTGTATGGAGAAACGTTTGATAGAATGTGCATAAATTACTGTTTTAAAAGTATCACAAAATGTACCCATTTTGGGTACGGGTAAGTATTTTGAGATGCCCAATTTTTGGGTACGAGTACGAGTAAGTATTGCCAAAAATACCCAAGTGTACTCGAGTATGAGTATTTTTGGGTATTTTCCAGGCAGATAATTGCAGAAAATCGAATAATAAATGAAAATGGGCAAAGTTTACATATTTGCATGAAACAGAAGAGTTTTATTGATCTTACAAACGACATAGAAGGAAGAATTTAATCTAACAAATAGCTTCTGCAACAATCTGACGGTTCACCTTCAACATCAATTCGTTCTCGAGGTTCTGAGCCCCTAAGCGGTGCCTGCGCTTAGCTAAACAGATACTATACTAGACTGAGAAAACACACGTTCAATGAAAGCAGAAGATGCCGGAACAGATAACACATCAGTCGCAACCTTATAGAGCCGGGGGTAAGTGCAAGCTTTTTGCTTCCACCATTTTATGGAGTCTAAAGCTTCCACTTTTTCTTCAGGAATATAATCTTTGACATAATTTGACAACTCCTGCTCAATCATTTCAGTAAGGCCTTTGCTACCACTGGTTGAACTAGCAAGCTGAGACGACTTTGCAAACAATTTTCCGTAGAAGGACCGCTTCTGTCCACTACTAACCGGTAGCGCAACTTGACTAGATTCAACTCCCAAATCAGATCTAAAAACAGCCTTGTGAGCTGTGCAAAATAAAAGCAAGCCAGCGCAGACTAAGAATGCGGTTCGATGCTACAACCTTTGTCCAGTACACTGGTGTTTTTTACCTTTTGCCCCTTATTGCGCTAAGTCTGTACCACTAAAGTGCGCAGCATGTGCTTTCGAGCTTTTCTTTTATGACGCACAAAGCGCCGAAATTGAAAATATTTCCCATTTTATAATCACCTGAGAAAAACAAAATACTTGGGTATCATAGTAAAATGATGGGTAAGTACGAGTAAGTATTCCAAAAAATACTTGAGCATGGGTACGGGTAAGTACCAGCAAAAATACTCAAGTGTACCCAAGTATGGGTATTTTTGGGTATACTTTTAAAACAGTAGCATAAATCGAAAATAATGTAATTGAAGTACCCTAAAATTCCGAAAAAAGCGACGTCGTTTTTTGCTAACCCCCTCCCCCTCCTGGTGCGTCGTCTATCGTCGCATTTCAGCCGACCCCCCCTCCCCCCCTCTGGAACGACGTCGTTTATGAACGGCCCCTTAAGAGTCAGTCTCTGAACTGATCGAGTTTTGGCCCTTTGCCTTATTCAGACCCAAAATTGAAACTTTGGCCTAGAGAGCTGTAAGTTGGTACACTAATACATATCGATGGGTTATGTAACCACCGCAAAGGATTTCCCGATTCGACGCTCCACGCTCGAGATACAGCCGTCTGAAAATCGGCTCGCTTAACTATGGGGCAAAAATTTCGAACTTGAATTTCTTTCCTGCTAAAAACAGTTGGGACCTAGAATTTGGGGATTTTACGTAACTTTTAGAGTACTTTAAGAATTTTTGGTCGGTTTTCGATTTTGACGAAAAAAATTTTTTTCGACCCCCTTCCCGCCCCCCTAGCTCGTCTGGAACCCCCCTATATGGGTTTTTTTATTTCAGATTATTGTAGCGCCATTTGTTGGCTACAGATCGGTGCCAAGCACGATAGCCCGCGACCCGGGGTTTTGGAGTAAATTGACTTCAAATGGCTGAAATCGCATTTTTTTTCCAGTTTTACTATGGGACAAAATTTCGAACTTGAATTTCTTTCCTGCTAAAAACAGTTGGGACCTAGAATTTGGGGATTTTACGTAATTTTAAGAGTACTTTAAAAATTTTTGGTCGGTTTTCGATTATTACGAAAAAATATTTTTTCGACCCCCTTCCCGCCCCCATAGCTCGTCTGGAGCCCCCCTATGTGGGTAATTTTATTTCAGATTAATGTAGCGCCATTTGTTAGCACAGATTGGTGCCAAGCACGATAGCCCACGGCCATCTTCAAATGGCTGAAAATCGCAAATTTTGTCCCATAGTAAAACTGGAAAAAATCTGATTTTCAGCCATTTGAAGTCAATTTCACCGACCCAAAATTCTTAAAGTACTCTAAAAGTTACGTAAAACCCCCAAATTCTAGGTCCCAACTGTTATTAGAAGGAAAGAAATTCAAGTTCGAAATTTTGTTCCACAGTAAAACTGGAAAAAAATGCGATTTTCAGCCATTTGAAGTCAATTTACTCCAAAACCCCGGGCCGTGGGCTATCGTGCTTGGCACCGATCTGTAGCCAACAAATGGCGCTACAATAATCTGAAATAAAAAAACCCATATAGGGGGGTTCCAGACGAGCTAGGGGGACGGGAAGGGGGTCGAAAAAAAATTTTTTGGTCAAAATCGAAAACCGACCAAAAATTCTTAAAGTACTCTAAAGGCGTATTCATACTCGTGTAGAAAAAGATCGCCACGCGACTTTTTTGTAGAAAAACTGTCGCTCCGTGTAGATAAAAAATTTAGCGACGAAAGGACGGCGTAAACCGCCACGGCCCGAAAGGAAAACACGCGATGGCATTCTCAAACAATAAAAGCAAAAATAAAAATAAATAAAACTCACCTTCTCTTCTTGAACAATGTCTGTGAGAAGAAGATTCTGTACTCGGTGTGTCAAGCGATTTGGGACGTCTTGGGACCGGAGTTTCTGCATTTGCCTCAAACACCTGAAGAATGGCAACATATCGCTAACGGTTTCTGGGAAGAGTGCCGCTTTCCTAACTGCGTTGGCGCAATTGACGGCAAGCACATTCGGATTGTTCAGCCTCCAGGCGTTGGCAGTGACTGCAGAAACTACAAGGGATTTGATTCGATTGTTCTGATGGCCGTTTTGGACTCTGATTGTCGTTTTTTGTTTGCCGAAATTGGAGCTGGAGGTAGGCAAAGCGACGGCGGTGTGTTCAGAGACTGCGCATTCGGCAGATTGATGGAGAAGAGAGAGCTTAATCTGCCGCCCCCATCCTGTCTGCCTGATTCCGAGCTCCAGTTGCCCTATGTCATCGTGGGTGATGCTGCCTTTCCGCTCAAAGAAAACCTTTTGCGACCCTATCCTAAACCGCAGGGCGCACTGGCTAACGACAGGAGAATCTTCAATTACAGACTCAGCAGTGCGAGAAACAAGTCAGAAAACGGTTTCGGATTACTCTGCCAGCGTTTCCGAATTCTGTACAGACCCATACAAGGAAAACTGGCTAACATTCGGTTGATTGTGCAAGCCTGCACTGTGCTGCATAACTTTCTACAGGTAGCAGTTTTCACAAACCGTATTTTGCTGCCAATACCTTATTTAGGACCGCAATTCATGTCAATTGGTAGCCGGCGGTCAGCAGAATGATGTTGGACCCACAAACTTACCATCCATCGGACGAACAGGCGCGAACAGTGGCTCACGCAAGGCTGCAGAAATACGCGATCAGTATAAGGACTACTTCTGTAACGAAGGAGCTGTCAGTTGGCAACAAGAGCGCGTGGATACTGGTCATTATTGATGTGTTTTTGCAGTTACGTACTGGCATGACTTTAACAAATTAAAAACGCAGGGTACATGTGCACACAGTGCGTGTTTAAGCGCGCGTAACAAATCTTATATCCAGATCTGGTGCACCGGTCTCGCAGAGGCCCTCTTCCACCGACAATGCGTGTGCAACGAGGCCATGAATAATGCTCTTCAGCTTCGCTTGATTGACGGGCAGGAGCCGCTTCACGTCGTTGGCTAGACTTTTCCCTAAACGAGAATTAATAGAAATACATGGTTTAGGGAGCGTGTCAACATCAGGTGCCCGTTTCCGACCCAGGATATGCAAAAAACGGGCCCCGGAGAGGGGCCCTTTTCCGGGCCTGCTTTTTGGCCGGCCACCCAGGATCCGGGATACATGTAACAGGGGGTCTGCCCCACCTGACTTGGGCCAGACCCCCGAGACGATTTTTCTGACCCCCTCCAATTTTCCCGGCAAGTAAATTATATCGCATGTAAAACAGCATTGCGATTTTTGAGCGTTTTTTAGTGCCCAACCCCTCCCAAAATTTGGGCTCAGGCCCCCTCGGCCCCAGACCCCTTCGGTGGATGACCTGTTACATGTATGGTTATGCTAGGCAACAAAATTGCGCGCAGATTCCCTGTACATTGTTCATACCGATCAGGGAATATATTACTAAAATTCCGAATCCGGTATGAACCCTGCTATAGGTTCCACCCGATCCTTCCCAGGGTTTTTATCAATACCTACCCCAGTACAGGTCGGGGTCCTCGAACTCTTAAGGCATTGCTCAACGCCACTCTGTCCTGGTCGGCGATTTGTTTCAGCGCAGTGACAATATCTGGTTCAGTTGATCGTCGGTTACTTCGTTTGCGCTTCTGAGTGGCGCTGGTGGCTGGGGTGCCTAAAGAAACGGCATTTCTGTACACTGAATAATAAGGTGTAAAAATGTCTTACCGGGTGAGTCGTGACCGTGACCGCTTGGAGCCTGCACATCGTCTACCGCAATGCTTAACTGTGAGGTACTTTCTTCTTCTACTCCTCCTGCAGACTGACGACCGGCACAGGCAAAGTCAGCATTGCTCACAGTGCTAAACAGTCGGTAGTTAAGAAAAAGTTAATGAAACAGACTATCGCACTCAAATTCGGTTGAGGCGCTGTCCAGAAAAGTCATGTAGGGAAAGAGGAACCACTGCCGTTTCCCAGCAGCAGCCGCTCCACTTGGCGGTTTCTTCTTCTCGCGTGAGTACTGGTTTGAGAGGTTCTTCCATGCAGTCTTCACGTCAGCCACTGCAAGCACTTTTCAACATCACAGGGTTCCATGCTGCTTTTGTATAGCAAAATTCCCTGACTTTTCGATGACCAAAGTCAAAATTCCCTGACCAAACAGGGTGAGGAAACTGCAACCAATCTGAGAAAATTTAAAAAAATGCCATACCCCCCTCGGCTGTCCATATATACTCCATACCCCCTCGCCGGTCAACCGCCCCCCCCCCCGGAGGGAGAAAATTTTCGCTTTTTTAAGGCAAAATAGGCGTTTTTTGGCTTTTTTTCGGCCCCCCCCGGAGGTCTCCTACCCCCCTCCGGATTTTTCCGGCCCATGTATGGTCAGAAGACCGATCTTCAAAATCGACATGACTCCTTGACTTTCCAGGTCCCGCACGAACCCTGCATCAAGATGTAATGAAGAAAATTTTGGATGCCGAACATTTGGCCGTATAAATAAATGGTAAGAGCGAATAGAAGCAGAATTTTCATGTTTCTGGCAAGGCAAGCTAGAAATGGCTAAGAAGCTATTATTATTAATAATTTTACCTAATATTCCTTGGCTGACTGTAACCTAAGCTATATTCAGCAAAAGGAAGACCAAGTTGCTAATAGCTAACCAGTAAACTGCTGCCCCGGTTCAAGATTTTCTTGTCCTTCTTCATCGTAGGTGTTCATTTCGGTTGTGACGTCTTGCCACAGTCGCTCCTTCAACTTTGTGTTTCGATATTCTTTGAGGCTACTCCGCCACAGCTGCTCGTAGGCTTCGACGGCGCCCAACAATTTAATTTTCTGCTCAACGGACATTTTTTTTCGAGCTTCTTCCAAATATTCAGTTGGCTGAGCGCTCCCGTCCATAATGATGGTTGTTTCGAACTAAAACAATATTGTTTACACATTCCTACCACTGAAAATTCAACATAAAAAAGGCCGGCGACAAAAAAAGACAAAAAATAGTTCAATTTTTTTACCTACATTTTTGTAGATTTTTGTCGCGAGCGGAAAGATCTCGCGCGGCGTTTGGGCGCGTTTCATACTTTAAACGAGTTTTTCTACAAAAAAGTCGCGTGGCGATCTTTTTCTACACGAGTATGAATACGCCATTAATTTTGTTTGTATATGTATACATATACAAACTAATGAGCATTTGTATATATACATATACATATACATATACAAACGAAGTAGGCATATATGTGCCCACGTTAGTGATAATGTGCATTCTGCAGCTATCACTAAAACATATTTTGATACCATACCAGACAATTACCCGCTTCTAAAGTTAGGCTAGAAAGTATTGTATTTCCCAGAATTACTACTATTACTGTTAAACACCAAAAATACACATAATCTAATATCAACTTCAGGGCCGTCAAACGACAGACCGGCATACTTTACGATCCCGAAGAAGGAGAGTTGGCTGTTCGACGCCTATGACAACTACTTCCGGCCACTCATTACGCAAACTGGAGAGAAGGGGCGCTGGCTCAGAAACTTGAAAGGCACAGCGTTTGTAACATATCAGTTCTGCTGAGTAGATGGCAGACAAAGATCTATCAAACAGAGGTAGGCAAATTATTGCAAAACTACATCGTAGTTGACTGAATTGACAGTTTTTCTTTAAGGTAAAGCCCGCCACAGTGACTGACGCGAGAACAGCAGTGCAAACGCTACTAAACGACGGACAGGCGAACCTGAGTGAGCGCAAGCAGGTTGCTGCGTTTCTCAGTCACTCCACCAGGTATACTTTATGATAACACTTCTCACTCTAGTTTCTACTTCTGTTCCAGGTACAACAGAGAGCTACTGGACAAGCCATCCGGTCGTCTAACTTGGTGCGTGCGCTGGTCCAAGAGATCGCAGAGGAGCCTGCAGAGGTTGCAGAGAATGTTGCCGCAGAGCCTCGTGCTGAAACAGGTAAACGGAGTAGATTGGAGACTGGAACTGCCATCACCCGAATTGCTGAGGGGGTATTTTGCTGGCCCTGCGACTGCTAAGGTATTCAATTTACTTTCTTACAAATTGCTAGACTGTCTGCATTTTAGGATGTCAAAGCAACCAGGGACAAGTTGTACGCTGGTTTTGCCAGAGAAGCTGCTGTGATGCCTGCTCGCAACAAGACCAGCATCAGTGACACCTGTGCTTCAATGGGTGGCGAGTTCTGGGCATACGTCGCAAGTCAGTCAAACTGAGAGTGCTGGCTCTGGCCAAGAAGGAGCAGCCGAAAGGGATGCGCATAGTTTTTGATGAGGAACCAGTTGCTGCAGAGCCACCGCCAGTGGTTGTTCCAGAGGTCATTGTTCAGGAGACACCACCACCTGCTTCTGAGATTCGTCTAGGTAAGCTCTCCCTGTTTAATGCAAATAAAATATGCTCAACATTCTAGTAAAAAGAACAGCTCGACTGCTCACCATCACCCACCACTACGGAGGCTGTCAAAAGGTGCACCTGGAGTGGAATGCCAGCAGCCCTGTCAAGATGCCAAGACTGAGAGAAATGGTAAAAACACCGAGCCTGTTCAAGTTCGTCAAGGTAACATCCAACAATACACATACCCATCAACTGACAGTGTGTCTGTTTTAGGCAGACCAAACTGCCAACAACAGATATGGAGTGGCTGTCTTCACCACGCAAGCTGTCCAGATCGGCACTGTGATCCGCCACTATCCTGGTGAAGTGACCACAATGGCCCAGTACGATGGTCTGCTGAAAGCCGTTGACCCTGCAGACTACCCAGATGTCAGGGAGAACATACTGACCTATGTCCAGGAATTGACCAAGGTGGCTTCACACTTTTCTGCTTTCACTTCAACACAGCAATTGCATTCTGCATTGTTCTAGGGTCAGACGGTTCTTGGTCACAACAACACCCAGGCTGACATCTAATCAGTCACGCACCCCACCGGAAATTTCTCAGTGTCGTTGGCACAACAGTCAACTTGTGGGACTTTGTTTGTTTGACACACACACAAACAGCGGTCCAAACGTGTATTCTTGTGTATGTGATTTTGATCAGCAAAAATCGATAAAGTTTCAAACAGAATCGTAAAATTTCGATGCTTTTTCCTGCGGTAATAAAGAGTAGATATTCTCGTAAAGCCTTAAAATGGCCTAAAGTAACTCTATTTCAATTCCATCCTTGTTTTCGAGCAGAGATTTGATTTTTCTAGCATTTCTGGCCCTAAATTTACGAAATTAAGACTGTACAATTTAGGCTGACCGGGCTCGCTCAGTTGCCGGACGAGTTTCAAGTTGCCAGTGCAGAGAACGAGAGGATCAGAAAAATCTTCTCTTTTCTGGTCGGATGTATCGTTGCACTTGCTTATCTCGAACAGGCCCAGAGGCCATCGGTGATGGCTAACATTACCTGTGAAGAAGTGGAAGCTGACATCAAAAACACGATCAAAGATGTACGGGCACTGTGAAAAGGTCAACTACCATGTAGAAATCTGTATTAGTGCATAGAAAACAAGTTACAGCAGTTTGCATTAACATCCGTCCGGACAACTGCACCACCGCACCGAAGCTGACCAATCGTCCGCCACTGAGGATTTGCAATGGAAATTATGGTTTATTACAGAATTGACGACTTGGCTCAGTTTATTGTTGCGCAAACACAGTGTAATCATGCAATCATCATGAATGCTCTCTGATTTTGCTTATTGTGGCAAACTTGAACACTATTTGAGAAAAAACAGGTTCTACAAAAACGATCAGTTTACATAAGGTCGTTACACACACCATACATGACATCGTAGATCTTCTTCTCCAACGCGGCATGCTTTGTGGAGCGGCTACGGTGCAACGACAGATCCAGTCGGTTCCCATTAACCTACTCGCTGTCACCAACTTTCCGTAGCCTGGGTGGAGATTTGGGCCGACGACCAACTCTTTGCGGCAAGAAACTTGCCGCGCCGAGAGGATGAGCGCACGACGTCGCGCACAGTGGCCATGCGGCCTAAACCATTACACCAACTGTGCCAGCATGTAGGTATAGATGCAGTATTACGGAGTTTTTTGTACGACTGAGCGACAATAGTGTCATCTGTGGACCGTTGGTGATTTACATAATCTTGTAGCGGGGCCTCTCGTCACAATTTGGCCGTAAATGTGCTGCTAAAATACAGTCCAGTACAATATAGTATTAACCTAACATTTTTGTTTCATTCCGTTTAAACCTATTTACGAAATACCCTACCCATGGAAACAAGGCCATTGGATTCTCGCACGTCCACTGGAGAAGAGCTGTCTGGATATTGTGAGCCATTTTCGCTCGTTCTAGTGGTGTTGGCCAAATATCTTGTCTTCAACGATGCTTAGAATTGTTGCTGAGACATGTACAATAATTTGTGTACACAGCTACCTTTCACAGTTCTCCATTAGCCAGCGGCCACAGATCTGGACTGTTTTTCGTCTCAGTGATTTTTCAGTCTTGCTTCAGTTAATGCCGAGCTTGAACTGTTCAAGCACAGTCGGGCCACCCTTTGTTCTACGCAAGATTCCAGTGACATTATAGCTGTCCTAAGGAAAGGTAGTAACTTTCCATAGAAATAATATAAATAAAATATCAACAAATTGCATAATTTCATTCACAGACAATATTAGGTAAGTAAGTAAAGTTTATCCCCAGACATAAACGTGTAATTACTCCAATGTGATGCCAGACACTCAGCAGGTAAAACGGCAGGAGCATACACATAACAACTAAATAATTAACAGATATACAAACGATGTAGACAATCCTTGTGCTGTAACATAATCCTTAAAGACGTCATTAAAAACAAATTGCCTAAATTTGCTAAAAGGAGCTGAGACGGCGAAATTAGGAAGGTGTAATGGAACATGGGTGTACAAAGTAACGATAAGTGCAACATAAGTCAAGGAATAGGCATTGAGTTAGCCATATAATAGCTATTTTATAACCCAAGCCTATCTATTAGTAAAACACGAAAGAACCAAGCGACTGACTGCCTCTTTAAAGATTTTAACGGATCGGAAATGGACCACATTATCAGGTAAACTGTTCCATATCGGGACCAACTCTACAACAAACGGAAAAATGTCTTGTGCTCGTTGAACAGTTAGTTGTAGCGTGGCTACGAGTTACAGTTTGGGGTGCTATAGAGAAAAACTCTTCGAATGACATATCAACTATGCCCTGAAGCAGTATATAGACAAAAACAAGATCGGCTTGTATTCTCCTGATGTCTAAATACTGTAAGCCTGTAGCTACTAAACGAATTTCCGAAAGTAAAGAAACGCTGCACAGATTCAGTTTTTTGAATATCTCTCTCTAATATCCCCGTCTCTTCGGCAGCTAATCTGACTTTCTCGAAAAATGCATCTTAATCCGCGTTCTGTCTCATCAGAATTTCTGGGAGATCCAGGGTCCAAGTCCGACATCAGGCCGATATAATTTCCTTTTACCTTTTGTAGCGTGCTAATTAGCGGGCTTGCTGGGGCTCTACTGAAGGCGCCTATATCGGAGCAGCTAACCGCCACCACGTTTAGACAGGACCCAAGGGTAGTGCTGGTCCCTAGCGCCCAGACCGTTTGTCCATAACAAAGTATGGCTTCCAGCTGCACCGCGAGGAGGTGGTCAGGACTTCCGAAAGCAGCTTACAGCACCGTCCCCAATGAGAGGACATATTGGCACTTTGAGACATTTCAGTCATTAGTAGCTAGTCACTTCTAGGGATGGGACCGGTATAAAAATACCGTATACCGTATAGCATTTTCGATACCGTATAATACCGTATACCGTACAGTATGCTGCAAACGCTTTAAAACACTCCGTTACGCTAGTATATGGATAGTTCGCCAAGTTCTGGTCAAAAACATAAACTATTTTTTGTGGCCGACCTTTCCTGTGAAAAAACACGGCTATTTTTGATTGTGACCTTTTTCTACCTAGTACGTAAGCAGTACTGTCTGTTTAATTAAAGATTTGATTCTGGGCCGACAATATATTGAATATATTTTGAATTATGCCTATTATTGTGAATATTAAGTGTATTTTGGTTGGACAGATTTGCTTCACTATAAATTAGTAAAATGCTAACCAAAAATACGTTGATTATATTCAAAAGCAAGATTGCAGGTTTCTCAACATTTTACAAGTACTTTACATTTTCCATTTCTTGGAAGGCAAAAAAACTGCCATAAAGGTAGATTTTTGTGTTTTTAACCGATAACACGGCTTACAAAATAAAAAAAAACAGTACTGGCACCTTTAAAAGCGCGAAAATGACATAAATTTACTGCAAAACTCTTGCCGATTCAGTTTTAACAACTATACGGTATACGGTATAAAAATACTGTATACTGTATAATACCGTAGAGCCAAAAATACCGTATGATACCGTATACCGGTCCCATCCCTAGTCGCTTCACTTCCTGGATGGTGACTGGACGTGCCTGTAGCTCAGGGTTGCTGTCAAGCTTGGCATCAGCACCTTCTCTATCCTCCCTCGAGACGCCAGCGAGCGTCAAACGTGATTAGCCAAGCACCAATCAAAGGCCCAACGAGCCACGGCAAAGCGGGTCTGCCCCGCGTTGGCAGCCTGGCAAATCGTTGCGGGCACGGGAATACACTAGTCCACTGGCACCGCAGCATCAGAGCCGGCGCCCAATCCAACAGATATTTGTCGGTTCACGTCGCAAAGGCCATCCAAGAGCTGGGTTATGTTTATCGCCACGACTGCAGCCAAACAAGACGGCGCTTTTTTCACACATGCAATAGGCGTTCAGAAGGTTAGGTTGCTTTTAATTTCCCGTTTAATTTTAAACTTTTGACCTGGCACTAGGCTTCGGACCGGGCACTAAAAAGCGTTCCGCCAATTTTTTGAACGCACAGTTTGTGAACTTAGTATTCTTTAACTACTTTGACCCAGTGTTGTGCCGGTTGAATTTAGTTAGTTATTTACTAAGTAAAAACATTGGTTAGTTTGTTAGTTACTAACTAAACTCAGATTTGGCCTAACTAAACTCAACTCATTTTCAGGAAATTTACTAAGTAAAAAATCGAGTTACTTAGTTATGAGTTTAGTAACATTCAGTTTAGTTATAGTGTTGAAAGATAGACACTTCGGCCACATACTATGTAGTTTGGAGTCTTCATTCTCAAAAATTCTGTGGTTTCAATCAGGTTCTATTCGATAGGACGCTCTCTCAAAGCGAGCACCGGGTTTCACTTGTTTTTTTCTCCAACTATTTTGGCAAAAACGTAATACTACTTGGTATTCGCTTTCAGGGGTTTGTATAATGTACATATTATCAAGAATGCATAAAATAGTAGCAAGAATGTGCCACTCAGCGGTCGGCCGAGTGTTGATGCGCTGCACCATAATTACTGGAGGGGTCGGGAAATTCGCGACCCCTTAATTACCGGAGGGATCCGGAATTTCCCGACCCCTCCGATAATTGCGCATGCGCTTTATTGCAGCGCAACAAGAATGACGTTAGCAAAATGTTTAGTGATTTTCTACAACGGCAATTTATTGCATATTTGGTCTAAGATCTTCAATCATCACAATAACTAAAATAAGTGTCCAATTGCAAGGCAAGATTGCAAGATATCTGTGAAATGCATCAGGCTTAGCCGCGTCAGTGGCTCAGTGGGTAGCTCGCTGCCTCTGAGTCACGGCGGCCGCTGCATCCCTAGTGGTTGTAGTGGTTCATCCTCTCGGCGTGGCAAGTTTCTTGCTGCAAAGAGTTGGTCGTCGGCACAACGCTCCACCCAGGCCACCGAAAGCTGGTTACAGCGAGTAGATAAAATGGGAACCAACTGGATCTGCCATTGCACCGAAGCCGCTCCTACAGCATGCCAATTTGGAGAAAGATCAATGACGTCAAGTGCTGGCTGAGACGACACAACAAGGCCAATACCGGTGGGGCCAACGGCCGGGCGGCAGTGGACGCTGTCAGCACTTTGACGTCAATGCGCTAGGCGCTCTCTTAGTGCCTGGCGCCCAACAGCATGGCTAGAGTGGCTTGGCAGTGAAAGAAGGGCAAACGTCCGAGATGACGAATACGGGGGTTGCGCAATGGACCGCAGAGGTCTGAGCGTAGGGCCGTAAGGTCCCCCCCACACATCGGATCGGATCGGATCGGATGCATCAGGCTTTTTGCATTTGTGAAACTTTCCAATTTTTACGCAACACACGAGCTTGGCCATGTACAAATGTACGTACACATGCGACTAGCTTTTTTATTTTTTTTCCCTTTATCATGTTGCTGTAGACTTACGACTTACTTACGACGGCAGCTATATTCCCAAAGACAAATTGAATATCCCGCACAAAAATCAGGTTGCGCTGCAATAAGCGCATGCGCAATTACCGGAGGGGTCGGGATCCCGACCCCTCCGTTAATTATGGTGCAGCGCATGGACACTCGGGCGGCCGCTGAGTGGCACATTCTTGCTACTCTTTTATGCATTCTTGATATTATGTACTGTATGCCAAAGGGGTTGGCGGGGTTTTATCTAGGAGGAAAGTGAGCCCAAATAAGGAGAGGGTTGAGTACTAAAAATCGGCAATTTGGGCTAAAAATTGATAACCATATGATGAAAAACTGTTTGCTTTATCTTCATATTTCTATATTTTGCATTGGTTATTGAAATGCAGCTTTTTTGAAAAACTAACGTCCGTATTTCGAATTTTTTGTAAATTCGAAAACCAGGCCTGCCTGCAGAACTAAAAGAAATTGGTTAAACGCATAACTTGCCTTATTTCTAGTAATTTATTTTAACTAAACTCATAACTAAATAACTCCATAATATTGGAGTAGCTTACTAAACTCAGAGGGCGAATTTAGTTACTAACTTTTACTTACTAAATTAATATTTGAAAAGTTTTAACTAACTTTTACTAACTAAATTCAAAAAAATTTCGTTCGGCACAACACTGCTTTGACCTGGCACTAGGCTTTGAACCGAGCGCTGAAAAGCGTTTGACCAAATTTTTTAACACAGTTTGTGAACTTAGTATGCTTGAACTACATTACATGCTGTTAATATCCTATGAAATACTATTAAAACGGGGCGGCCTCTGTATCTCCGGATCAATATTTAGCTAAAATTTACCCGGTCCGTTAGATTTATTTACCGATCGTCAGAGATTTTAGCAAACAGTAAAAAATGTCGGAACAGCAAAAATTCCCCTTATTTCTGAAAATTATGACTGATTCGTTAGATGTACTGGGAGTAAAGGTGTTTTTCAGTGTTTTTGCTTCGATTATTCTGGAAGTCATTCTACACTCTTATAGTAAATGGAACATCATGGCCGTGGTGGTCCGAAGACTGGATTCGGGTTCCTTGGGAGCAAGAAGAAATCAAACAGATAATCTATCAATACGAAGCTGGGAAAATTCGGATAAAAACAGATGTGGCTGACGCAATTTCGCCTTTGTTGGGCATCAGAGTGACACACGTTGCAGTGCAGGCGTACTTGGCGAAGCGAAAGAAGAAAGCACAAGAAATTTATTTTATAATTTTTGGTTTGCCAATACGTACAGAATGTTCCAAAAAGTAACAATCGTTTTGGCAGAAGACTATGTCACCATTGTCGCTTGTTCTGTGTGTATACTTCAATGTTTCGCACAGCTTTCTATGTTATGCTATAGGCCCCATCAGATGCTAATTGCGCTCAACAGTTTCCGTCCTCCACCGGTAACACCACAGCGCGCCTTCCCTGATCCGGCAATGCGCTCTAGTTTCTTTAACGTTTGCTTTTCTTTTGTAACGGTTTGCTTGCTTTGTTTGATTGAGTCAGTTTGTCTGTTATTCCAACATTCCCACCCTAACCCGGTGTGGCACTTACTGTCCCAAGTTGGTCGGCAACCTTGTTTTGCTGCTTTCCGAGTCCCTTCCTAACCTTTTTCGGAGAACCGATACAATAGGAACAGAAAACTAAACGTTTGTGTTTGTCTCATTAAAACTAGTTGTGCTCTAAGTCATCCGAATGTTCGGTTTTTAACGTCATATTATGCGTCTTTCCATATAGAAGACTCTGTTTCACTTCATGTTTCACTTCAGAACTCTGCATAAACCAAAAAAGACTAAAATTGTATTTGGACCGCTTTGGTACAGACCGCCTAAACAATGGGCGACTTTGATCGGGTTACCAACAACGCACATATTAATATTGTTATTTAATAGTAAAATTATTTAATAAGAAATTAAAATTAACAGTGGACTATTATATTAATATTGAATCAAAATTTAAATCAGATAGTTCTATTATATTAGTATTAAATTAATACAAAATTTTACTATTAAAATTACAGTAGCTCTTAGACAGTGCGTCGAGTGCCTCAAGCACAGCTCCTTTGGCCGCGTTGAAATCATCTGCTGACGATAGTGTATCGACTCCTAATTTCTTTACTTCATCCAGTGAACATTGAGAAAATTGCAAAGTGAGATGGCACGAATGTTGTGTTCATTATCCAGCAGTTCTCGAGCAGTACCGTTGTCAGGTAAATTAAAATTAAATTGAATTCGAAAATAATTTACTCCCGAAGAGTAAATTAAATGGCAAGTAAATTATAACAAAATTAAATCTCTGAGGAAAATGTCGAAGCAAGTAAAAAGTAAATTAAATTAGATTGAAAAGCCCGAAAATTTTACTTTCAATTTGCTACTAATTTACTTCTAATTTGCTTCATTGACCATTCAATGTGTGGTAGTTTTGGCTCTCGCGTATTACTTTGTGTGATTCTGTGCCTTTTGTGTCTGCCTATTTAACCGCAGAATGTACAGTACATATGCTCTCACTGTTGGAAACCCAGCTACAATGCAGCAGATACCATTCAACTCATAATTTTGCTCTGAAATTTTTTTATATTTTTGAGGACTGTGTCCTTCCATGACCTGTGCTAAATAAAACAAACAAGGAATCTCACTCAAGCCAGATTCTAGGTGGGTAGAATTTGGCAAACTGGCAAGGTTCACTAATAGTCTGCACTGCAAAATAGAAAAGACATTTTACCGCCCTGAAGTTATGGACTAACACCTGCTGATTTCTATTACAGTGTACTGTATGTATGTATCGTAATTGGTCAGGGCTAATACCTATAGAGGTTACTGTAGATGCTTGCTTGATTGATAAATCCAAAATGGTGATTTGGTGATTTCACAACTGTCAAACATGTTTCTCAGAAATCTTAATTAGAATCCTATACTACGTATAGCATGTCAAGCTACAGTTTTCGTGCAACCACTGATGCTTGAAAACCCCCTTGTTTAATCAAATTCCGGTCTGTCCATAAGACAGTGTTATCTAAAGCTATTCAGCTGTTAATGCATTTCTGAACAACTGATTTTACCATAAAAATGACACCATTTGAAAAGCTTAACAAAAGGATTGAGTTAGAATCATAATGCCATCAGTTCACTAGAAATCCATACTCAGATATTTGGTGATTTTGGGGTATTTTGTGCAATGTTTTGCATAGAAAAGTAAATTAGAATTTAATTAGAAGTTGAAAGTAAATTAAAATCAAATTAAATTGTTGGTAAATCAGTGCAAGTAAATTAAAAAGCAAGTAAATTATTTTGTGGAGGTGCAAGTAAATTAAAAAGCAAGTAAATTACTAAACTAATTTACTTGACAACGGTATCGAGCAGAAGTGTAATAATTTCTAGCGCTCAGCTGTCTGTACCAGCGAATCGCTTTCCAAGCTTATGAGTTGAAAACTTTCCCAGCAAAACGTAATCGAAGTTGAGCAGGCTGAGGCGGTGGCTAAACAAAAAAAACAGTAATTAAACTCTGCAATATGTCAGTAAAAAACCAACTCATATTCTCAAAAGAAGAATTATTTTGATGAATTATTTTGTTTGTAGTATCACAATTAGGGCCGTCCATAAACGACGTCGTTCCAAAATCCCGATTTTTCGGACCCCCCCCCCCTCCCCCAAAATCGCCTTGTGTCGTTTCTGGGGACCCCAGGCGACGTCGTTTTCGGGTGTTACCCCCCCCCGATAAAAGTGCAGTACATGCAGTACTGTCATTTTTCTTGTTGTCATACTGTATAATGAATTGAATAGATCCCTTCAACCACTCTGGGAAACATTTCTGTATGTAGAAATATTTGACAGAATGTGCATAAATCGAAAATAATGCAATCGAAGTACCCAAAAATTCGGAAAAAAGCGACGTCATTTTTTGCTACCCCCCTCCCCCTCCTGGTGTTGATGCGGTAACAGCAACCGACTAAGAGCGAACCCTGTTAAGTATTTACTTTAGCGAGTTAGAGAAACGAACAACGAGGAGAGGTATTAAAACACACGCCACACAATACAATACAGTACAAGAGATAATGACAGTAACAATAATTGCATCTCTACAATTGGTGCGTCGTCTGTTGTCGCATTTCAGCCGACCCCCCCTCCCCCTCTGGAACGACGTCGTTTATGGACGGCCCCTTAGTTGTTTGAATGTTCCAAACCGCAAAATGTAGTTTAAAACCAAATCAACCAAATGAAACCAAAGAAACAAAATAACTTGCTTTGTGATCTCAATCAAAGTACGACACAGATGTCTGAGAGCCAGAAATGTCTCTGCAGTGATTCGGGTTGTCTCAAGGTCTCTCATGAATGGAGAAAAGCAGCCGTCCGATAAAGAAAGTTGATCAGTTTAGAGTCCACGGATCGAATCGGTTCTTGAAGTTTGTTTCGTTTCTGCTGACCAATGAACGGTGTGCGAACGTTGAGCAAACTCTTCAGACCGTTTATTGGTTGTGCACAAATGCAACACGACAACAGCACACAATGGCTAACAGACAAACAATGGTACAGTAGTGTAATCAGACAATTATTCAAGCGACTTCTCTGCTATATAAACTACAAAGATCCATAATAAAAGCCACGACATCTGCTGTAGAAGTCCACGTTCGACCCTGCTTTTCTGAGTACTACCTGAAACAATGCACTCAAACTAAATTTTTATGCAAGCCTACCAGTATAACCATTGGCTGTGGACTGGTGAAACAGAAAGTAAGCAAGCTGCACGTTCGTGATCTCTTTACATTGCTCGAGTTCGGAGCGCGCTGCTTCAGTTTGTATGCAATTTTCACAAGCTCTCATGGAGATAGAGATTCCGAAACGGGCTGAATAGCAAGCCACTATACTATTGGAAAAACTACCGTGCCACCACTTACAAACTATCATGCCATTACCAACGAAGAAACAGACAAATAAAATAAGAGCAGAACGGAATTTTACAATCTGGTAGCCTACTCTTATGTGTCAATTTCATCTGGCCAGCATCGCATAATTGTGCACTGTTGCACCTGTTCTCACTCCTCAGCAGTCCCCACTTAGCAAGTATTTCAATGGTATGTTCGGGCGTGTCTAGTTGGTGTTGAATTGCGTCTGGTGCTAATACCTCAGGGATAGTTTAGGGTGTACGTAATTTTGAAATGGATGATAGTATCAGAACAAAGCGAAATGACCGTACGTTTTTACACGTTCACCTTTGAGCGAAGAAACGCCGCCGGCACAGTGACGTACTGGAGATGTCCAGAGCGGAAAACGTGCAAGGTCAGAATTCACACCGAAGGCGACCTGGGGCCTGTTGCATGAAAGTTATCAGTCTGATACGAACTACACTGATACAAAACAGAACTGATACATATCAGTTGCATTTACAGCGTTTCATAAAAATAATTTCATATCAGCGACCTTTTTTCGAATCAGTCCATGCGCTGATAGATTTTGGCCTAACTGATACGAAATAAATTAGGACCAATCTTCTGCTTTCGATTTTTGTGACACAGGAAAAAACTCGGTGCAAACAGTGGCTTGGGCTATTTCCCAACGAGAGTGAAACAGGTTTACCTTCCAAAAGCCATCGAACTGTAAAATTAACAGAAATTAGTATGAGATAGAGTATACTAGGACAACTCGTGAGCGTAAAGACGAATTCACATATAGTTTTCCCACCCGGTGGCACTGACACTGCCAAAATCGTTGCCAACCACTCAATTTAGACAAGTCAATCTGGGAAAGTGCCACCGGGCTGGTTTTAATAGAGGGCGTTTGATTTTGAGTATCAAAAAAAGTCAAAATCGTAACGTTTGGGGAGTTATTTTCATAAAAAAATTGTGCAGAAACTCAAAAGCGTTAGTCCTTCTGTTTTCTAAAACCTTAAAGTTATGTAGGGTTTCAGAAGCCCCTGATTTTGGTTTAAAGAACTATAACAATACATAGGTATGGGTTTCAGAAACTATGATTACCGTTTCCAAGTACTATGAATAGGTTTCAGAACGCCGAAGGCTTGAAACATGTGTTAGAAGCCATAATTATACAGGGTGTGCCAAAAAAAACAACCCAGCAGAGTTTTTGCTGTAGCAACCGCAAATCTCAACCGATTTGAATGAATCCTTTTTTAAATGAAAGATAAATAAATTCTTGAAAGATTGATGTACCGTTTATTCGTTTATTAAGATAGCCTTCTTAGTTCCTGAGATATTTGTCCTCAAATTCAAAACAGAGATTTTAGCAATGAACAAGAGTGATAAAGAACAACCCAGCAGATGTTACTTTTGCAATCATGAATCTGAACCGATTTGAATGAACCCTTTTTGAATGAAAGACTGATAAATTCTTCAAAGATTGGTGCAATTTTTATTGAGATTCACAGTTCAGTTCTTGATATATTTGCCTTCTAAATCGAAACAGATTTTGGCAAAGGGGGCGTGCAAAAATTACGTAATGGCATGAGGGGGGAGGGGGGGTTCGCCAAAAGATTACTATTCATTACGGTGGGGGGAGGGGGGGTTGGCGACTTCATTACGTAATTTTTTAACGTGCAGAAATCACTAAAGTGGCCATGATTTTAATTGTTTTGACGTCCAGTACATGTACATACATATAGTCTCGATTTGAAGCATTGGGTCTGCTTTTTCTCAATTTCACTTATAGATGAACGTTTAGATTAGAGAAGGTAGCTATCGTTTGAGGCACGGTTTTCCAATTTTTCAGATGCTAAATGGCACCAGTGACCTTTGACATATTTTTAAGAGTTTATAATGGTATAGCAGTTATCAATTCGATCGTTAATACAGGGTCTGTGCGGCTTTTTCAGAGTAAATTCCCTGACCAAAGTCAAATTTCCCTGAACAATCAGAGTGAGAACATGTTAACAAGGGTGAGAAGTTATTAAAAATTGACATTGAAAAACGCATTTAAACGGTATTCTGAGGGTAAAACTTCAAGTTCTACTAGTTGTGGAAAGTCAGAAGTCCCATTTTCAAAAGGGTGGTGTGTAAAGCTTTGATGATGACCCTTTGGGCGAGAGATGATTCTACTGCTATCAAATTTTTCCCTGACCGGACACCAAATATCCTGACTTTTCTATGACTCTCTGACTTTTCAGTACTGTTATTTAAATATATTAATATTAAAATAAAACTATTATTAATAGTGCCATTTTAATAGTATTAAATCTATATTAATATTAAAATAGAGAGCCTACTATTATATTAAATTAAATTAAAAATACACGGAGGGGCTGACTATTAAAATTTATTTTTAATAGTATTTTAATAGCATTTTAATAGTTAAACCTTGTTTGACAATCGAGGAGTTACCTACAATACTATTTAAATCATAATCTTACCTCAGAAAAAGACGAAAATTGAAGATTTCTGACTGCCCTCTGAATCTCGAATGTGTATTCACTTGGAAATAGTGGAGCTTTTCTCACTAATAGGCATGAATGACAAAAGGACCTGAATCTGTATAGCAAACGTAACAGTCTTTCCTTTCAAAACAAAACTTTCTCTTTAACTATGCATCAATAGTTTTTCTATGGGTAGCTTGTGTTCGAATGCAATTTAAAACCAGGTTCAGACAGAGTCATTTTAAAAAGAATAGTTACAGTTTTCCACAGAAAAAATGGTTCAAAGGTGCATCTCTGATTAAATTTGTATCTAACACTAGCAACTTCAAGCAAAAGATGTTGTTTTACGAATTCGCTGAAGTGCCTCCAAAACTTTTCGACTGCATTTTAGAATCTACTATTAAAATGCTATTAAAATACTATTAAAATTGTTATTTAATAGTATTAATATTAAATCTAAATTAAAATTAACAGGGGACTATTATATTAACATTCAATTAAAATTAAAATCTGCTAGTTCTATTATATTAATATTAAATTAAAATAAAATTTCACTATTAAAATTACAGTACTTTTCAGGTCCCGTTATGACTCTGACTTTTCAGGTCCCGCACGAACTCTGGTTTATGACTATCGATTATCAATCAACTGATATGGCAGCAGCCCTAAAATCCATGATAAAACACTTTGGTTTCATCTTTAATAAAAAGCCACCTAATGATGGCTTCTATGTAAAACTAAGACTATACGTACTGTACTTGTACGTATTATCAATTGTTACTGCAAACAGATGTTATTTTAATATAAACGTCATTTTACATAGAATAATTGAACGCAAGAATTTCGGCTTTAACTCTTCAAAAAAATGAAATTTCGGGGGGGGGGGCGGGGTAGCCAAATTATTACGTAATTTAGGGGAGGGGGGTCAGGAAATTATTACGGGCGATTATCAGGGGGGGAGGGGGTCCGAAAATGGGCAAAAACACCATTACGTAATTTTTGCACGCCCCCAAAGGGCGATTCCGTTGCACTTCATAATAAAGCAGATTCCTACTGCAGGGGCTAATGATACTTTAGTGTTGAAGTAAACCGAGTTTCTGTGTCACCTGTAAAGCCTCCAAGAGCCCTTAGCAGTAGCAGGAATCCGTTTTATTATGAAGTGCAGAATAATAAAAAAATCCCTCTTGTTCACTGCCAAAATCACTGTTTTGATTTTGAGAGCCAATATATCAGGAACTAAGCAGAGCACATTAATGAAAATTTAGCAATCTTTTAAGAAATTATTTATCTTTCATTTACAAAAGGATTCATTCAAATCGGTTGAAATTTGCGGTAGCTACTCTCTTAAAACAATCTGTGCTATAGTTGTGAAATTCTGTCAAAAATATTACAGAATTTCTCCATGATTACCAACCACTGGCTGTTTCTGTTCTAGATAGCAGAAATGGTAACTATTACAGATATGTCTCAAAGGTACCACAGACTTGTGGAAATTACAGATTGTCTGCTAGAACCGGTAAATCTGTAATATCGAACTGAATAGTCTGTTGTAAACCACGGTTTACGGTCCTACAGATTCTGGCGAATCTCTGGTTTTTCACAATCCATTCTGTTGAAAATTAAAGAACCGATTTGACAGATTTTCTGTACTAAAACACAAATCATTTACCAGAACTGCAATATTTATTTCACATAAAATTTGCATAAGCACTACAGTATTCCGAGGTAGACACCATAACAGCTGTAGCCATTTTCATAAGCTTCAGTGTAGTATTATCCTATTGGATGCACTCGTGCTAATTAGTTTTAGCTCTATCAGCCACAAGGCGTTAGTAACTGTGCTTATGAAAATGGCTTTCACACAGAATATGTATAAAACAGAAAATTACGTGTCCATTTTGTCACTGAGTCGACCTTTTACCTTCACAAAGGCGGACGTTGATGCCATGCAGCAGATACCTAAAATGTGGTAAAAGTACTGGTTCTAGGCTTAGGCTGTCTATGTTTGAAATATAAAATTCTTATAATACCTGATTCGGCAGTTGAGTGCCTCAAAGCCTTTGAACTCCAGAATCAAAAAGGCATCGTTGTTTAGTCTAGGGTTTTCCTCCACCACGATTCCCTTTAAACCGCGTTCACTGAGAATCAGAAGATTGAGCTGGCTCACTGATTTGTCTTGCTGTTTCAAACGGCTAAACTTAAACTTAAAGTAACGAAATTTACACTACTGCTCTCTCTCAATCACTCACACTTACTCTTTGATGAAAGGTCACATAGTTGCATTTAACCAGTTCCGGTAGCGATTCTTGGCATCCCAAGTCAACACGGTCAAGCTCCTCAAAATTGTATTGAATCAGGGCAGTTTCCTGGCTGAATGAAGTTGTCAAAATTCACTCAAACAACTTGCAATTCTGGCGATTCCCACAAGCTTGGATTTTGTGAAGTCTGGCCTAGAAAATTGGACAAGTCCACCACGTTCAGTATGATATTTATCAATCAAATGGTAGACCAAAATCCTGTTCCCTACCATTGCCTTCTAGTAGACTCTTTGGAGGTTCGGACAGGACAACAACAAATGACCAAGGTTGCGAGCGAGAGCAGATCGGAACGCATGCGCATTTGATGTAGGCAGTTGCTTCAAATAACAGATAGCAGCTTTACCTATGCAGGCAGTCAGAATGAGTCATAAAGGCAGGCAAGGCTCTGGGTGGCGCCGAAAATCGTCAACAAGCATTGGAATGCGTGTTTTTCCCTGAGAAGGTGGGCCCTTATTCAACGGAGAAAACGCACAGTGTCGGCTAACAAAAAGACTGGGCTGAATCGAACCTATACCGTATACGTAATATTCAACCGGACGGAAGTCGAGAAGTTCTGAATGTCTGATAATGCAGTAATTCGACAACTAATTAAGCAGCACCCATTCGCATAAAAATACTGGCCTGCTAACAGTTTTGACGCAACTCGCGCCTACGTTTGAAACACGTAAACATGCAGAGAAAGAGAAGAAAAAAATAATCAGTAAAGAAGAAAGATAGCGAATTGCTTTCTAGTAGAAAACTGCACAAATGTCTGCATAAAAATCAGCAGACATTCTCTGCAGTTTCATCCTGATCGCCTGCAGTTTGGAAACCGCACATAATTCTGCAATGTAGAAAGTGCAGAGCGATTTGAGAGAGTAGTGCACTGCGCCCAAATTTAGCAAGTAGCTAAGTTGAATCTCATGCAGTCAGAGACGGCAGAAAGTCAGAGGTAGGTTGAATAGCCGGGCGATAGTTCAGCCAGGCAAGGTTAAAGTTGAAGCGCCGGGCGTTTTAATCAGCTGCCGGGCGATAGCTAAATAGTAGATTGGCCGGGCAGTAGCCGGGCGAACGGACGTAGAACGTCGTAGGTGTGGCCGGGCTCGTAGCACGGCTGCTGTGTGTAAATAAATACACGATGTTTATAAAAACGCCGGTAATCCACCTCAGCATAAGATACCGGCACGGTGCCGGGGTTGTGCTCGCGGGCAAGGTGTGAATAAACAGTCTTACGTCTAGTGCAGTGAGTCGGAGAGCTAACACGGTGTTTCCAGTAGAGTTTACTAACACGGAGTAGCTTAGGAGAAGTAACTACTGAACGGCAGCTGCGCAAACAACAACAACAAAACTAAGCGAAATCACGTCTTTGCTGAAATCGACGATGGCCGCGCCCACGAAGTATTTGGCTGGTTACAAACAACGTGCGTCACGACACGATGACGCGGCCTACCGTAGCCTACCGTAACTTAACAGAAATGACGCTCAGCAGTATATTAATAATAACATAGACCAGACATGGGCTAGCATTTCGGCTGAGGGGGGGCAGAATTTTCAATTCCTGAGGGGGGGCTGAGGGGGGGTAGGAGCGCCTGAGGGGGGGCGGAGGGGGTGGTAAGCCAAAAAGTCCGATTTTTGGCTAAAATCAAGGTTTTTCGGCTTATTTTTGGTTAAAATAAGCTATTCTGAGCTCATTTACACCTAATCCAGGCATATTTTTATCATAATTTTCTATACAAAATCCTTCCAAAAAATTCCTGAGGGGGGGTAGCGGCCGGCTGAGGGGGGTAGGTCAGAGCCTGAGGGGGGCCCAACCCCCCCTCAGCCCCCCCCCTTTGCCCATGTCTGACATAGACTAGTACATGGTTAGTAGCACAATGAAATAAACAGAACTGTTCAATAGCACATGAAGCTACAGTTTTCGTGGAACAACGGATGCATGAAAACCCCTTTGTTTCATCAAATTCCGGTCTGTCCTTAACAAAAGGATGGAGTTAGATTCATAGTGCCATCAGTTTACTGGAAATCCATATCAGATATTTGGTGACTTTGGGATGTTTTCTGCATTTTTTGCATAGAAAAGTAAATTAGAATTTAATTAAAAATTGAAAGTGAATTAATATCAAATTAATTTTTTGGTAAATCAGTGCAAGCAAATTAAAAAGTAAGTAAATTGTTTTGTGGAGGTGCGAGTAAGTTAAAAAGCAAGTACTAAACTAATTTACTTCATAACGGTACTTAGCAAGAGTAGTTCAGCAGTCTTGATCAGAAACTACATACAGTTGATTGGTCATTTGACTGGTGGTATCGGTAATGCAAGTCGTTCCTTGGTATGAAGATCTTACGGTATAGACCGAATCACTGCATGCATGTAACATACATGTGTGAAAACAAGAACTCTGGTGTCAGCCGCTTGTTCACCCGATCTCAGAGAATATCAAACTTTGACTGGACAAACTGTTCACAAAGTCCTAAACATAGCAATGACGAAAAAATATCCCATTGATTCTGAAATTCGGTATACCTTTCAGAAACACCAAGGTGTCGCAAAAGGTTACGGCAAGATGTAATCGTCCGCAATAGTTTTGGCGTATTTGGTTAGGCCTTGAACTGTCTTTACTGCCAACGAGCAGACAAAGCAGTCCAAACCTTCTTGCAGACGGACGCCGAGATGGATTTGAGCCTGCCAATCACAATGAACAGTGCATTCGTTGCTTTCAAGCACAGCCACTAGCCAGCAGTGTAAGAATCACCTATGAACCAGATGTTCATTTCACAACAATTCCTTCTAAAACAGTTTTGTATTTTAGCGCAGGTACTGACAATATTGGTAAAAAGGCTTTAAGTTAAATTAACTGTGTGACATTGGTGATATGGTAAGCATGTGGGCATGCAAATAAACACATTAAGTTCTAGTGTATATATGGTGCACCATGGTTTATACAAAATCACTTATGACTAAGGTACGGGGTTTTAGTAGAATCACCATGGTTATTATCATTATCAGTCATGCTTCCCAAGTGCTCCGGCATATACTATAGGCCTATTAACCAACCCAGTGTTTAACGCGGCAGCGAACATACTGGCTATTTAGGAAATTTTTATGACTATGTTAAAATCGCTTACCACTACTGGCAGACACAGGTGTGAACGGCTCTCACATAAGGGTACAATCCTGTATATCTGTTCGCTTGAGCGATATAAGAGTTTAATTTGAGTGAGAGTTAGGAAATCGACACACTGTTTAAGACAGCAGCGCAGACGGAGGGAGCAACTGGTTGTTTACCCTAAAATTTTAAGAATAATTTTAGCTTGGCTGTTTCAGCTGGGCGAGACAGGCGGAAAATCGATAACGGTTGGCCGCGTCGCCGTGCGATGGAATGCAGCTACTTTAAACTACGCCGCCCCTCCATTACTGTATCACTGAGAGATTTACCTAGTTCTTTTTAATAGGTTGAAAATAGCCGTTAACTATATACACCTTGACCTTTTTGTTCTTTTACCCTTTGCCCCGTCTCTTGTTTGTTCGTCAGACGGATAAAGTCCAGTTTTCTTACTAAAATGGTTGTTTCGGATGACGGATGATGACTGACTGGACGCAGTTGGCCAAGGTATATTTGCTGGAAAGCTTGCCTCGTCGGCTTCAAGAACAAATGCCACGGAAGTCTCAAGGTGGGTCTGTGGAATACTATAGGCTTGGAAAGCTGTTTAGAATTGAAAGTTTGCTTTGGAACCATGAGACATCATTCGTCTAAAGCGGAGAGGCTAGAACATTTAATAGGTAGGGAACAAACAGAATGGCCTGATTTTAGTAAAAATAGCCGGATCAGGGCCCGTATTCATAAAAATATGCTAAGCTTAGGACAACTTAGCTCTTCAGCTTTAGCATAAGTCATCGTTAGGTACAACTCCCCAAACCAGAGGCTCCAGGTTTTAGCGATGGCCGATTTTTCGATTTGCACATAGATCTCAAGAACAAGGGTAGATTCTCTCGCGAACTGACTCTTAAATGTTTTCTGAGAGAACCAAATGGACCATGTCAACCAAATTATCGGCTACAACTGGCTTCTGGTCTCCAGCCTACAAGGCTGCATTCCAGATTACTGTAAGCGAAGTGAGATTATTGACAGACAAATGGATGGTGTCACATCGGATGGATGTGATTTTTTTGTTATTTACAGTTTTGGCTTTATTAGGACAACTTTGCTTGTGTTTTATTTTTCGTCCTAAAATCAGAATGACTCGGTTAGGGCAGCCAGGACAGCTGGAAAGGTGTTTTTTGGTCTAGTGAGTAAGTTGTGCAGTGAGTATGGTGGTTGCTACATGGTTCACCGAAGAATGCAACGTGCTAGTAGTGTAGTTTCCAAGTTTGGTTTGGTTTGCTTGCATTTTTGTATAACAATTTAGGCTCGCTCCAAGACGTTCAGAAAGCAGCCAGTTTGTCAGATGGCGTGAACTTAACAACTAGGCATCTTGTTTTTCCAACGTCACACATGAGGCAAGTGATCGGCCGAACGGCGAAAGCTGTTGCGCTCTAACGCAAAAAATGTAGAAAGTGGTCCCGTTACTAAAATTGGCTAAAAAGTCGCATCAAAACCATCCAAAGGCCATCAAAACGCAAATGTTTGTTCTAACGAGTAATCGTAATAACAAATCAGTAGTTCAGAAGAGAAAAATGATTCAAGAATTGTAATGTATGGCAACAGCCTAGAGGGATGATTTGTAAGACTTGAGAGACAGATTGATATTGTGTAACGTTGTTATGTCAACAACAACAACAGTTAAGACTGTGTGACAGCATTTACAGAGTACTGTTGTTTTACTAGTGGATTTTTATTTTACTATTTACTAAGTTTACTACAGATACAGCTCTTCAATTTAATTTTAATTTTTGTTTTACTACCAAGCAGCTCAGATTTTACTAATTTTTGTTTTACTACTATTTTACTACGATTCTACTAGCCATTAGGGCAATTTCTCATCAATGATGCCAAAATCTTATGAATTATTAATTTTGGTGCTAAATCGTTGCTAAATTTGAACATGATAGGAGGTTCTCAAGAACTTTAGAGACAAAAAATGTTTGAAATTCAACTGACAAAAGTGCGCCCACACATCTTTTACTACAAAATTGATCAAGAATTTGGCTGGAATTCACCGAAAACTAGTAAAATTTCCATTTTACTATTGATGGTCTTCGTTAATTTAATTTTATTTTTACTTTACTGTTGGCTTTTAATTTTACTTTTTACTATTATTTTACTAGTAGTAAAAAACCACTATTACATTAGTAAAATTAGTAAAATAATACACATTACTGTTTTTTTGTTTTACTACACTATAGTAAAATAACAGTATTACAGAGTCAGTGAATACCTGCTTACAGAGTTACTGTATTGTGTTAACATGTACAGAATGTGTTATATTGTTATGTCAACAACCACTATAATTCTGGTACAGCAAGTACACTGAACAAAACATTATGTAATCTGATTGCTACAATATTTGGTGGGATTTAAAGGTAATTGTCACTATCACCACTTGCAATCTAACGAATTATACCTGGCTGTAATCACGATAACTTTGCCTTGGTTTTCGCTTCAGTGTGCGCCAGGATCATCTCCCATTAGGGATCTGTACACCCTCTTGTTGATTAACACTAGCAAACCAATTTTGATGCGGTAGACCCTGGCGAGCTTTGTTCAGATTTATTCAGATCTCCGGGAATTGCGGCAAAAGTAACCTTTGTAACACACTTGTTCCCTGTTGCTTAACAGCAGTCAAGTCTTCAAAGGTGTGAATAGTTGCAACCCGAAACTGCGTTATAAGCTGGATTTGTTGAAGATCGCCGGCCAGATAAAGATTCCTTGCCAACAACTCTTGTCTGAGTCCATCGGCGGCATACTACAGACGCTGTAGAAAGAATGCGCGCAACTTTGCCTGCTCAGTGATCCTAAACAGTTAGTCTTCTACAGCGACCTCAATTCAGAAGAACGCCTGCTGATTACACTGGCAGCAATCCGGGAACCACTTCAGATGTTGACATTACAGAAGCTCTGTCTGGCGACAGAAATGTTTAAAACCCGTTGTGCTCAGATATGAGCATGGCATGTTGCAAAGAGTTACTATTCCCATATTTCGCAGACTTTTGGTGAAATGTGTCGTCAGTTCGTTTAATTCTAGCCAATAGGACACCAACAACAATGAAAGTATGTCGAAAATTTCCAGAATGATGTTATGAGTTGTATTGTACAGTTTGTACACAATGCAATGCGTTAGGGCTATAAGAAGACTGGGCTACTAACCCTAGTTTCGCATTGGATTCTGTTGTGTTTCGGGCGTTGTTGTTGCGCTTCCGATTACCAACTCTGTCCTAGCGGCTGTCTGCGGTGCAGTTGTGGAGCAGCAACAGTTTGTTTACTCTTGCAGTAAACCAACACCAGAACAACAAACTAGTATCGCGCACACGCACTAAACAGTCTGACCGCACACTATACAACACAACACAGAGAGAGAGACGGTCGACTGACTAACACAGCATTTTATGTATGTTCAGACACATCAGATTCCTCTTTCTATTTCTAATAATCAAAATCTTCTATAGAAATCGCAACGTCAACTACATCAACCGACTGTCTTACGTCTGTATGTTGCATTTTTGGGTTTGTCATACTCTTAAAGCGTGAAAATGAATCCGTAGTAGATCTTTAAAATTCTTGCTAGAAAGTAGCCAACTGCTAAAATTTCCTGCCTTATATTTATGCTAAAATTTTATCTTCGTCTTGTATTTGAGGATCTACCTACAATCGCGGAAATTCTCAGAAAGTAACCTAGGCCGTCAGAAACGCGCAGAAAGGGGCAGAATAGCTCTCTGAATGGCCTGTAATCCCCTTCCTCTAATTGCGGCCCCGTGTCCTCTAATTACGTAATTTCTGCAAACCACTTACAAAGTTTGAACGCGGTTCGCCCGAGATGTTCAGTGGCCGGTTGCCCGCATTGGTATCTTGACGCTTGAAAAAGATGGCGGGTTTGGTGTGACTGATTAACAGCAGCAGGAAGGCCCGTCGTTGGTCGCTTTAAGGTGGGCCTCGAGGTTAGTCAGTTACTCCAGTCGTCTGGTTGGGTAGCAGAACGAGACCTGGTTAACTATGCAGAAAGATGAGAAATTTCACTAATTTTCAAGAATTTATTAGATATTAAAAAAGGATTCAGTCAAAACGGGTTGAGATTTACGGTTTGTAAAACTAAAAAATCTGCTGGCTTGTTTTTTGTTTGGCACAGCCTGTATCTTTTAGATACCCAACGAAATGTGTAGAAATGTTTTATGTAAACTTTTTTTACATTTGAAAAATATTTTTGTTCTAAAAATTTTTGCGGTTTAACCATAAGTTAGAAATCAAAAGGTAATGAAATTAGCAAGTCTTGCAGTTAAAGCAACAGAAGGACTTTTCTGCACAAATTAGGTCAAGATTGACACTGTCGGTAATAAATCAGATTATCTGGAATTTGCCGCGGCGTTTTGGCCAGTTGCGATTTGCTAGTTTCCTAACCTCAAATGCCTAGTTTGACTATAAGCCAGTTGATGCAGAATTGATAGCGCAACAGAATTCTGCATAAGGGAGTTGGGGTTCTGTTGACTCGAATAGAGTAGACTCGTTTTTTTTCTAATATGACTAATTTTAGTAATGGATTTCAGTGTGCAATTTCCTTATGTAAACGCTTTTGTTTAACAACTCAAACAGTGCTGATAAGATATAATTAACATGAAAAGGTGACGACTTTGCACAAATCTGATGTTGTTCACAACATCGTCATTATTAGCACAAAAGCCAAGCGTGTTAAAGTAAGACTGTAATTAAAAATTTTAATAATTACCGTAAAATTTCTAATAAAAGCACGCGCTCCAAAACTAGCGCCACTCCAATAGTAGAGCCCTTTGCAGACAGCCCGAAAATATAAACGCACACGGTCTAATAGTAGCGCCCTTATAATAATAGCGCTTCCACGCGCACTAATATGAACGTTTTGAACGTGTTTCCAATTTAGAATACTGTTCGTTTGAGACAATTTTCTTTGATTAAGCTTGCAAACGTTAGTCAGACTAAAGGACATATAAAGATTGTCCTGTGTCCTCTGCAATCTCTTGGACGAGCGCACGCACCAAGTTAGACGACCGGATGGCCTTGTCCAGTAGCTCTCTGTTGTACCTGGAACAGAAGTGGAAAGTAGAGTTTTTGTTTGTTTGTTTGTAAAAGTTTATTCCATGTAAAACATGAAACGCACGGCAGTCGCTCGTAGGAGCCCTTCAACCTGCCAGCCCTTTGTTAGTACGTAGACAGTGTTAAGACATTGACATAAAGAAAGAACCAGTCGTACGGCAACAAAACATCAACTGTAAGAACTAAGGGTGGAACTACAGAAGAAGCTAACAAACCGCTGAAACATTGGCATAGTCATGTTCAACCTCAACAGCAGATAGAGCATTCCATAGTCTAATGCATTGGTTCAGACAAGACATCCGCGTGCGTTCTAATCTACAAACCGGCATAAAAAGTGTCTTAGAGTGACGGACGCGTCGGCTACCAACAGTGTGTTGCAAAATCAAAGTAACAGCAGGCAGGTGTCGCACATTGAACACATACTTGTACATTAAACTCAGACGGCATTCGCAGATGACACGGTAAATCGGTTTGAGGTTAAGCTCACCGAGAAGTACATAATAAGGCTTACCAAAATTGTTGAATTCAAAAAAAAAATTCAAATTTAACAACTCTTAGCTCAACGGCTAGTCTCTATGATTGCATTATCTACTCTTTTCTTTATATATTGAGCGTTTATCAGCAAAAATTCTGAGAAAATAGATTATGTCTCAAGGGTGTAATATTGATATGTAAACAACTGGTATACTAATCTAACAAGGCGTCGCCGCTAGACTCGATCCCGATCCGATATAGTGGGGGCTGTATGTCTGGCCCTACGATCAGGCCAACATGTCCATTTAGTGACCCCATATCATCTCATTCATTTCGGATGCTATCACCAACTCAAGGCTCAACCTGCCTTGGGGGTATCCAGCGGTTAGGTTTATCCGAGGCTTTAATCAACCTTAGGAGGTCCTAACGGTTATATCGTTGGTGAGATATCTACTGCCCGGAATAGCTTGTCTACGCCCAGCCAATGCGTCACATTCCATGACCAAATGTTCAGGCGTTTCCTCCTCCTCTAAGCAAACTAACAAAATAAGCATGTTGGATGCTCCACCAGGCCCCTGATGCTGAGGTGTGTATTAAGGCTACTACTGGGTCCAGTTATGATGCTGAGGTGTCTATTAAGGTTACTACTGGGTCCAGTTAGGATACTGAGGTGTCTATTAAGGTTACTACTGGGTCCAGTTAACCAACCGACCACCAGTTTTAGTTGCCTTCTGCTAAAACTAAGTTATTCTCTGGTTACTACCGGTCTGGCTCCCAGAATGAACTGTAAGCAAAAATTTGAGAAATTTGAATGCACTCTTTTACTACGGGCGCCCACCTACACACCTTCGACCGGCAAAGCTTCTATGGACCAATTCGCGCTGGAACACTGATGTGTCTAGGCTTGTGTAAAATGCTGTGTTAGTAGGCCGGCCGTCCCTGTGTGTAATTGAGTGCAGTAGTTTTTGTGCATTGTGTCCGTCGGTGCCAACTTGGCGCGCAAAAGCGAGGGACCGGATGTTGGCGCCGAACAAAGGAACAAAGACGGAGAGGCCGAGCGCACCCGGCTGCGCTATAAATCATTCTTGCGCTCTGTCTCTCTGGCTGACTGCCTGATTGGACCCCGATTTTTGTTGTCTTGATTTTGCTGTTCTTCTAAAGTGTAAGCTTATTAACGTTTATTACAATTTCAGGGGAAGGGTACTAAGAAGTACTGGGAAGGAGTTCTCTTCACGGAAACTTAGGCTTTCACGTCTGACCGATGCCTAACACTGTTAGAAGCAGTATACATAGGCTCTGAAGAGTCTTCACGAAAGCAGTTCATTGGGCAGTGGCTGTCTGCTGCTAAGAAGTGTGGCTGTGACCGGAAACCCTCAAATGGTGGGCAGATAGTATCACACAGTTCTACGAGTGGCTCAGGGATAAGCACTGTAAAGGAACTTCAAAAGCGCCAGTGATAAATGGAATCGTCCAAGCCGTTCAGTTCCACAGCAACAGTGTCAGAGCCACGGTCAAACACCAGAAAACTAAGAAAAGGCGCCATTACCTGAACCAAAGTCTTCTGAGCACAGTTGGTGAAGTGATGCGGTACAAAGTGCATCCAAAGTTCCTGAAAAAGCTTGGCAAGTTGAAAGACAAGATAGCTGACAAGAAGTTTCTTGAGATGTGAAGACACACGTGATTTAAGAGTCGGTCCACGAAAAAATCGAACATTGACGCGAAGAGCTCTGTACAGCTCATTTTTCAAAATCACCGCACAGATGTGAAACTTTCAGCGATTGTAGACCTTGAAAAGAAATGAAAAAGTTTGCCATCCGATTTTCTCTAGCTGCATTTGGACCCAAGTTATGGACCCTCGAAAATCGGGATTTTGGCACTCTCCAGTGGCACCACCCTAACTTTGAACGGCTGCGGTTTACTAGTCTGTGGACCAAATTTTATCAGTTATGGTTCGTTAGAAAGACCATTTCAAGTAGTTTCAAGCGCTTCTGTCAGATTTTCAAAAAATTGGTCTGATCTTGTGCATTTCGCCGTAAACTTTAACAGGCCATATCTTAAAATTGAACATGGTATCTCAAAAAGTGACTATCATATTCGGAATCTCCGTTCTTTTCTGCGTCGAACGGTATCAACCATATTTATTTGGAGTTGCAATCTGACAATCAAACGATCAGTTGAAAGTAGGGTGGTCGGACACTTTCAAAAATCCGGTTTTTTGCGCTTTTCGGTCACCCATCAAAATTTGAACGGCTGCCGTTCACTAGTCTGTTGACCAAATGTTATCATTTATGGCTCGTTAGAAAGGCCATTTCAAGTAGTTTCTATGGATCCTGCCAGTTTTTCAAAAGTTTGGATTGATCTGGTGCAATCGGCCCTAAATTTTAAATGGCCATATCTCAAACTTGAACATGGTATCTCAAAAGTGACTATCATATTCGGAATCTCCGTTCTTTTGTGCGTCTAACGGTACCAACCATATTTATATGGACTTGCAATCTGACAGTCAACGATCAGTTGAAGAAAGTATGGTGGTCAAACAGTTTAAAAAATCCGGTTTTTTGCGCTTTTCGGTCACCCACCAAACTTTGAACGGCTGCCGTTCACTAGTCTGTTGACCAAATGTTATCATTTATGGCTCGTTAGAAAGGCCATTTCAAGTAGTTTCTAGGGATCGTGCCAGTTTTTCAAAAGATTGGATTGATCTGGTGCAATCGGCCCTAAACTTTAACAGGCCATATCTCAAAGTTGAACATGGTATCTCAAAAAGCGACTATCATATTCGGAATCTCCGTTCTTTTGTGTGTCTAACGGTGCCAACCAAGTTTATATGGAGTTGCAATCTGACTGTCAAACGATCAGTTGAAGGTAGGGTGGTCGGACACTCAAAAATCCGTTTTTTTTAGCTTTTCGGTCACCCACCAAACTTCGAACGGCTGCCGTTCACTAGTCTGTTGACCAAATGTTATCAGTTATGGCTCGTTAGAAAGAATATTTCAAGTAGTTTCAAACGCTTCTCTCCGAGTTTTAAAAAAATGGTCTGATCTTGTGCAATTCGCTGTAAAATTTAACAGGCCGTATCTTAAAATTAAACATTGCATCTCAAAAAGTGACTATCATGTATGACACTACTTGAAATGGCCTTTCTAAAGAGCCATAACTGATAACATTTGGTCAACAGACTAGTGAACGGTAGCCGTTCAAAGTTTGGTGGGTGACCTATCGGAGCGGAGACCCTTGGCTAGCACTAGTTTATTCCATACCAACTTTTACATCTACCCCTAATGCACTACCGCGCGCTTCAGGCGGCGCTATCCAAGCCAAAACATAACACTTGAAATATGACAACACTGCACTATATACTTTAATGCAGGCGCTACGCTACACTCCCAACCGAAAAAGGAAGTGATAAGAAATTACTTAAGCATAGCTTATCTGCGAACTAAGCTAGCACACTGTATCATTAGAGGACAAATGAATACTAAACACAAAGCTGTTATTAATGCAACTGCTGCATAAAACAGCCAGGCATGCGTTCCTAGAAGCATGCGAAATAAACTGTTAGTAGTTTGTATATGTGGAGCTATGCTAACATGGTTAGTAATCAGACCAAGACGATGGTGCTCCACTGAAGCTAAAGTGGCTGATAAATGGAAAGTCGTTTGGTCGGCACCACAAGATACATAACATAATGTCTCCACTTCGTGGGAATTAGCATGAACACGTTGTTGATGTTTCGTTCCAGTGACAGAACACACAGTAGCCCATTTAATTCCGTTTTCACAGTCGACTTGAGCTAAGCTTTCTGACTTGTCACTTTTGCATATGTACTGCACTTCAAGACCACTGAGACAGGAGTAGCAACCTTCAACATGCAGCACATCTATGACACACGTGTTCTCCTCTATTCTTGCCATTAATCGATAGTCAGACAATTGAACTTGCAGTTCCAGGGCAACCTTTTGGTGAAACTCGGCTGCAACTGTGTTCTCGATTGGCAGGAGAACCATTCCCTCAGTTTGCAGCGGGAGCACATTGTTGCTTTGGAAAAGTGGCTCAATCTCCATTTCACTGCAGAGACAGGTGGCTTTGTCATCAACAGGATTACAGTGGCAACTATCAGTAGCAATGTAGCAACTTTTGAATTCTTCAGCATCTTGCTTGCTTGCACACTGCAGCTGACCGATGCGACCTGCTGTGGGCTGTCCTGATGCACAGGCCTCCACCAAAACAGTTCTTCGTCCATCAGTTAGGAAGGATGATGCCAGGAGTGGGACCTGAGGCTGTGAAACAGAGGTAACTGTAAATTCGATGCCTTTCTTCCATCGTTGTGGCACTGCTGTCAGCAGTCCAAACTGTTGGGATTCACTGCTAGCTTGCTCATGCAGTGTGGCCTTAATCTTGACTTCATAGGACCACTGAGGGCAATCAAAGACTTCAAAGACAGTTGGACTAGTTGGTTCTGCATAAGTCCGGTAAAATAAGCAAGCAGAGTTACAAAGGAAGCATCCACATGCCCAACACCCGCAGCTGTCCACACACTGAGTGAAGCCAGGAGCCTCATAGGGTTTGCCACGCAATTCATCAATGACAGTGTCAACCTTCGTTTCTGAACAGGTGTCACCTGTACATGAACCAGCTCCACTGCATCGTTTGACTGACTGAACCTGCATGCCAAAGGAGCGTGTGAAGTAACGATTGCGGTTCTGACATTTGAGTTCAACAGCTTCTGTTTCAATCTCGAGCATACCAATCACCCTTTTATCTGAAGACTGAATAGTGAGGCAGGCTTTTTGACCAGCAGGAACAAGGTTCAGACGCACAACCTCATTGATAGTGCACTCCAGCAGTTCCTTATTCTGAGAGGAATGGCAGGCACTAGCGCTTGCAGACAAGGTTGTAACATCGGCACACGCATCCACCCCACTCAACAGGGAAAAGAGGCACATCACTGTAACTGTGACAGCAGAGCGAGAAATATAGGGTTGTGCCTTGTAGGATGTTCGATGCGGTAAATCAGACCTTGCTTCTTGAGCAGAAGGCTGTATTTCTGGGTTTGTTGTTGAATATGCAGTCAGCTCTTGTAACTCCAGTTCCTCAGCAGCAATCTGGGGTTCAGTGGTAGCCTGTTTCCTTTCTCGATATTTCTTGATGGTAGTCTTTGAAGACTTGTACCAAGACTGAACAAGCTTTAAGATCAAGATCACTGATCCACCACCTAGAGTGACAGGAAAGAGCACTGACAATTTCGCAGCAATCGGTGCACAGTGCGGATTTGCCACCATATCCCAGCAGAAAGTACACTTTATCTGGTCACAGAATGGATGTCCATGACAACTTTCTTGCACTGTTTTGATCAATCTTCCTTTAATCCAGACATTCAGAGTGACGTTGTACATGTGCATCGTCAATTCAGGACTGAGAACAAATACTTCTTTCGTTCTTGGGTGGAATTTGCGAAGACAGATTGGTTTCACACAAACTTCCAACAAAGTAGTTCCCAAAACTGTAGTTGTCCTGACACCATTAGTCTTGCACTCAACAGAACACTCAGGACAATGGTAGATTTGATCATCGATGGGATTGTCTAGTGGAACAGTTGCTGTGGTGTAACCCCAGGCTTTGATAGGTAGAGAGCCATCTGGAGTGACGAACAGAGCAGTTTCCTTGTGCCTGTAGTAGCATAACTGTGTGCCAGTCTGCACGCAACTATGGGTTTCACAGAACTCTGGGGAGCCAGTGCGATCACCTTGGCCAACACACTTGTAGGTACTACCTGCGGTCTCAGATACTTTGATCTGCAGGCGATGAACAAGGAGCTTCATACCATCTAGCAACTCAATCTGAGCAACAGTCTTCACCATCGACTGCTTTCTGCATGTTTGACTAAGTATCGGACATAGGTTGATCTTGGCATTACGCAAAACCTTGTCGGAAAATGAGTCTGGAGGTGACGTGTTGGATGCAGAAGGATCAGTGAAGACACAATCTTGAGCCCAGGTTGGACAGTGACAGTGTTCTTTGGCTAAACTGCAGTTGCCATTTGCAGTCAAAAACGTGTTGTTGCTGCAGTGATGTTGCTTCCAGCATAGATTCTTGTGTTCACGATAAACCACAGTACCAGACTTTACGCAATGCTCTGATTCAACAAGAGTGAGCTTCTTTTCGGTACATTGACCAGGCAGGGCACTTTCTGCAGAGCACGTTGTAAACAAAATCGAAAAGCAAAGCAGCATGGCAGTAAAGACAGAGTTCTTGGATGCCAATCTTGCAGATCGTCGAGGTTCAGATCGCTTTGGCTCAGACTGTTGTCGTTGTTTCACAGCACCAGAATCCTGTGGTGGCACTTGTTGTGACGTTTCCAGAGGATAAAGTTGGGCAATCGACCTGCTGAGTTGTTTTCCATTTGGAAGTTGCACATCAACAGACCGAATTTCACCATCATTGCTAGTGTGAAGATTGACAACTCGAGCAACTTTCCAGGCACCCCTGGGGAGGGTTTTGTCTTCAACCAACACAACATCATTCCTACACGGTTTCTGCTGTACCAAATTTCTGCCTTGCTTCACATTCATCTGTGAGCGTTCACGCAAACTTTTCAGATACTCATCAGACCAATAGTTCCAGAACCTGTCAAGAAGCGTTTGACCTTTCTTCCAAAAGTTGACCAGATCATCTGCTGTGGTCTTTCTTGGATAGTAAGTTGGGTCTACTTCTTCTGGGTCCTCTTGGTCATTCAAGGACAGAGTACCAGTCTCACGACCAGGGGTCAGAAAGTCAGAAGGACGCAGAACCTTGATAGAGTTGATGTCATCATACACATATGTTATTGGTCTTGAGTTCACAACTGCTTCGACTTCTGTGAGAATCGTCTGAAGCTCAACCAGTTTGAGCAATCGTCGACTAATCGCAGTCTTCAAGGAATTCTTGACTATTCCAATCAAACGCTCATAAACACCACCCTGCCATGGAGCGAGGGGGGTTATGAAACTCCATCTGATTCTCTCATGTGCACAGTAATTCACAATCTCGGGGTCTTTAGCAATGGTAGACCACTCTTTGCAAATCAGGTCCTTGGCTACCTTGAACTGGGAGGCATTATCGCTGACAATGTAGCTAGGTTTCCCTCTGCGGGCAATGAATCTTCTGAGAGCAGAGAGGCATGCTTTAGCTGACAAATCCTCAACAACCTCGAGATGAACAGCTCTAACAACCAGGCAGGTGAACAAAGAGATCCACACTTTTGCTGTCTGACCTGGTAGGCCTGTAGAGATTGTCAATGGTCCAAAGTAATCCAAGCCCACATTGGTCCAAGGCAGAGCCTTATCCACCCTTTCTGGCGGAAGCATTGGCATGGCTGGTAACTTGTAGGGACCACCATGCAGCCGATTACAGACCAAGCATTTGCGAATGACCTGTCGAATCTGTGCTCTTCCTCCGGGAATCCAGTGAGTTTCACGGATCACACTGAGAGTGTGCTGGACACCAGCATGACAGAGTTTCTTGTGAATGTGCTGGATCAACAAATTAGTGTAGATGTGGTTCTTCGGCAGCAAAATAGGATGTTTGGCTGAAGCGGATAAGTTGGCATGTTGCAAACGACCGCCACAATGCAGCAGACCATCATCCTTCATGATGAGACCAAGTTGTTGAAACAGAGTTCCTTTCTTTCTTGGGCGAGAGAGGTGTAGCTCAGGAAGTGAAGTTTGCTGGACATACCGATCAAGAAACTTCTGAGCAACAGTAAGTTCTGATGCCGTAACTGGACCACTGTCTTCCATTTTAGTGCACATCTCAAATGAGACAATCTTCTCAATCGACTGACTGGAGAGCTTGCGCACAACTATCTTCTTCAGAAAGCGTAAAACAAAGACTGTTGAACGCAGAAGACAAGTGTAGGAAGAAAACCTTGAGAAATCCAGAAGTGAAGGAGAATCTGTTCCAGTGAAGCCAATGTTTATCTCACTCCTGCCGCGAACTTCAGCATTGATTTCAGCCAGTTGCTGGGGATTTATTTCTTTGATAGGAGATTCTGGCCAATCTTGTTTCGTGCGTTTGAGAAAATCAGGACCATGCCACCAGAGTCGGGCTTTGTCTTGCTGTCCAAAGAGTTGATCTGTTTGTAGGCCACGTGTTGCAAAATCGGCAGGGTTCTCCTCAGTGCTGACATAGCGAAAAAGGGAGTCAGATTGGCAGATTTCTTTTACACGATTCTGAACAAAGACACTCAACAATTTGTCAGTCTTCAGCCAACTCAATGCAACAATAGAGTCAGACCAGAGGTATTGCTTGTCAATCGACAGCTGCACTAGATTTGAAACGAACTTGAGAGCTCTGACACCAATAACCATTGCCATCAGTTCCAAACGAGGAATGGAGATGGGCTTCAGTGGTGCAAGTCTAGAGCGCGCAAACAGCAAATTCGCTTTAATCATGTCTTGACCTCTTCTGGTTTGCTCACATAGAAAGATTACTGCTGCATAGGCTTTTGAACTGGCATCTACAAAACAGTGTAGTTCAAATGTAGAGTCTGAACTGATGCCCAAGAATCGGTCGAATTGCTTGAGCTCAATTTGAGCCATCTGAGCTTGAAGTTTGACCCATTCAACTTGCAGGTTTTCAGGCAACTCTTCATCCCATTGACGCCTTTGTCGCCATGTTTCCTGAATGAACAATTTGGCAGGCAATGTGATTGGAGAGACAAGTCCTAGTGGGTCATAAACGGACGCCACAGCTTTCATCACTTGTCTTTTTGTCACCATAAAGTCATCTGATAGGATCTTTGAAGAACTGAGCTGCAAGGTATCCTTTTCTGTGTTCCAAGCGATGCCCAAAACTTTTGGCTGTGTGGACTTCATGCAATCATCTTCAGAAGGAACAGCTTGAATTGCAACCGAATTTGAAGCATATTCTCTGAGATTCATTGAAGCATGAGCAAAGATTTGCTTGGACTGAAGGCAGAACTCCTGAGCTTTTTCTGCATTTGTCACACCGGTGATGATGTTGTCCACATAAACACAGCTTTTCATTCTTTTGGCTGTTTCAGTATACACGCTTTCATTGTCAAGCAAGTGACGAATGGTTTCTTGCAAGAGAAAAGGAGATGAAACTACACCGAACGGTACCCTTGCAAAACGATAGACAGTCACATTGTCAGGTGTGCAGGGCTTAGTGGTATGTTTCAACCAGAGAAATCTTGTACAGTCCCTTTGGTGACGTTGCAGTCCAACTTGCAAAAAGGCTTTTTCGATGTCTGCTATGATGGCAATCGGTTTGAGCCGAAAATTCATAAGAAGGCCACAAAGATCAGGCAACTGAATGGGACCTCTGTACAGACAGCTGTTAATACTCTTGCCGCCTTTTGACCGTGCTGCTGAAGCATCATAGACAATGCGATATTTGGTTGTTGTCTTCAAAGGTGTCTTGACACAATGGTGTGGCAGGTACAAGACTGGACCATCAGCAGTTTCAGGAGATCTTTCAATGATACCCTTTTTGACTTGTTCAATCAGGATTTCTTGGTACTTCTTTAGCATCTCAGGATCGGAGTCAAAGGATCGCACCACACTTTTCAGTCGCGTGAAGGCTAGACTGTAGTTATCCTCCAGGACAGGATTGTCATCCTTCCAAGGCCAACAAACTTCATAGCGACCATCCTTGCACTGAACAGTCTGCTCAAATTTCTGTTGAGCAACTTCATCATCGGTATCTACTGGGGAATCCATAATCCCAATCTGTTCCAAGTCCCAGTATTGACTATAGTCAATTGTGGAGGGATCAACAGACTGTGCAAAGAACAAATCTTCATGTTGTTCTGCTGACGACTGGATCCGAGGAATGCATGAGACGACAGCATTGGATTCACTTTCTCCAGCTGCAGTAGCTCCAGCTAAGACCATGCCAAATTTTGAGTGCAGCAACTTGAGTCCAGAGGGCAAAACGACAGGTTTCTCAAAGGACACAATATCCAAGAAGTACTCCAACCCAATGAGGAGGTCAGGCTCAAAGTGAGAAGCCGAGAAATCATCCGCCAGGTCTGGAAAAGCACTCAGAGCTTGGACATCTTCAGCTGATAAGCGAGGACGTCGCAGATTAGAGGCAATCCGGTCAATAGTGTTGCTGACAATACTAAATGTGGAGCCATCAGTGGTTTTCAGCACAAGCGGCACCCGTTTTGACTGCAAAGTCTTGGGTTTGCTGTTGGCAAATGTGAAAATGTGCAGCGTTTCTTCAGAAACGGCTGGAAGGCACAGTTTCTTCATCATCTGATTAGTGATGAAAGAACGTTCACTGCCAGGATCGAAGAAAACTCTGAGAAGCATTGGCTTCTTTGGAGCAGTGGGACTGAAAGCGGCAACCTGTGCTGTCATCAGAACGGCACGGCAAAATCTCTTGCTTGTCGCATTCACCTGAGTCATCACCAATTGCTCATTTTCTTCAGGCTTCTTCGAAACATTAGACACAGCTGATGTGCTAAGATGAGTACTCATTTTTCTGCTCTGGGACTTCTGTAGTCCATACTTTTGAGGACAGAGGGCAACATTGTGTCGCTTGTCACAATGAGAACATTTGCGACCTTTCTGAAAGCAGCGTTGAGCCCAATGGCTTGTTCCAAAGCAAAAAAACAGCGTTGGTCCTTGCGAAGTTTCGCTAGTCGTTCTTCTTTTGTAGGGTACGCCAGGCAAGTCTCAGAGTGATGTTCGTCACCACAAAAAACACATGAGCAGCTCTGAATAGGCTTTCTAGTTGAGCGGCTAGACCTTACTGACTTTCCTTGTGAGTCAGTACGATTCTTGGTCAGTGGCTTGTTTGAACGCTTTCCCAAAACTCCAAACACATCGGTTCGCTCAGCACTCTTTTCTAGTATGGCATTCTTTTTGTCCACCTTCTGATGCCTTTCCTCAGTTTTCTCTTTGGTGCCAACGATTCGTGCGACCTTCTCTTTCAGGCACATTGCAGTTTGCAGAGCTTGCCTCAGGGAGTCAACTGACCACTCTTGTGTAAGCGGTTTCATGCGTTCCAGCTCCAGGTTCATACTGATGGGCAGCTTTTCTTGAATCAGTTGGACAATCAAACTGCGGTTTGACTCGATGTTCTCTCCCAGACACTTCAGTTGTCGTAAGGTACGATCTGCCATGTCAACAGTGTTGCGCACATCACTGGGTTTGCTGGAAGAATTAGGCAACTTGCGTAATGTCGAGTACAGGGCATCTTTAATGACAGACACATCACCAAAACGACGTTGGAGGATGTCAATGGCCTCAGCATAGGTGTCATTAGTCAAAGCAAGACCTTCAATTGCAGCAGCGGCACGACCAGTCAACATTTGCTTCAAGTAGGCAAACTTCTGAATGTTGGGAATGGGCTGGTTGTGAACACTGGCAACATAGTTATCCCAAAACTCGATGTAGCGAAGGGGATCGCGATTGTAGGAAACGAGAGGCAGCTTTGGAAGTTTGACACATGGCATTCCAACCACTCGACTTGCACCAGAAGCTCCAGAAGGCACGACAGCAGGCTGACTGGGAGTGGGGAGAGAAAACACAGAAGTACGTGGCAGTAAGGTTGGCATACTACCAATAACACCAGGCACACTTTGTGTAACAGAAGGCGTAACAAACGGCATGCCCAAATTGAAAGCAGGGTTTACGTTAGAGCCAATCATAGACACGTTTGGCAACACCGTACTGGTTGCAGTACCCATGTTAAACTGAGAAAGGTTTTGAGCGCTCACAGGATTATAAGCACTAAATCCAGTAGCAGTAACTGAACGTGCAACTGCAGGGTTAGAAAAAGCAGAGCTAACTGGATAACCAAAACTAGAAGGTAAACCTGTTACTGTGCTCACAATAGAATCACCAAAAAGAATCGAACCGGTAGTAGTCACAGGAGGTACGACTTCTTGCGGCGAAAACTGAGGCGCAGGAGGTGGCGCTTGCGTGAAAGCAACAGGCAGAGTCTGCAGAAGAGAACTTGGGCCCGGCACTTCTGGTTGGCTGGAGAGTTCTGGCACTGACGAAACCAAAGGACGCCATACCGGATCAGTCATCAGGGGAGCAGTTGACTGGCAAATCGGAACAGTGGTAACTGGCTGAGTCAGAGTCCCAGTAACCGGAGATTGCTCCATTGTCACAGAAGGAGAGGGCGACACACGATGAACCACAGGCGAGGCAGACGGTGGAGACGTAAACCGAGACAAGTCATCTTCCACCTCCTTCAACCGAACAGTCAGGAAGGACAGCTTTTCCTCAGCCTGAACAACGACCGGCAAATAGCCATTGGTTGCATGTTGCTCGTAGAGAGCTTCTTCATCCGTACTGTCATCTCCAGACAATGAATTGAGCAATTGGAGCCATTGCGTGTCAACGTCATAGATGAACTTCAGCGAAGTAGTGATGCGCTCAGTGTCAAGCAGAATGTTGTACTTCGCGTCCCGCAGTGACTGAACAATGGTCGCAAAGTCGGCATCTGGCGCGAACAATGACGAATAGTCAGGCACTTTCGAAAGCTGAGTTTGCAACAGAGCTCGGCGAGGTGCTACCTGACGACGCAGAGGACCAGACAGACTAGGCGTAGCCATCGCTTCAAAGGGTCGGGTTCAGGGGATGCCACATATCGGAGCGGAGACCCTTGGCTAGCACTAGTTTATTCCATACCAACTTTTACATCTACCCCTAATGCACTACCGCGCGCTTCAGGCGGCGCTATCCAAGCCAAAACATAACACTTGAAATATGACAACACTGCACTATATACTTTAATGCAGGCGCTACGCTACATGACCGAAAAGCGCAAAAAAACGGATTTTTGAGTGTTCGACCACCCTACTTTCAACTGATCGTTTGACTGTCAGATTGCAACTCCATATAAATATGGTTGATACCAGTAGACACAGAAAAGAACGGAGATTCCGAATATGGTAGCCACTTTTTGAGATACCATGTTCAATTTTAAGATATGGCCTGTTAAATTTTACGGCGAATTGCACAAGATCAGACCAATATTTTAAAAATCTGACAGAAGCGCTTGAAACTACTTGAAATGGTCTCTCTAACGAGCCATAATGATAACATTTGGTCAACAGACTAGTGAACGGCAGCCGTTCGAAGTTTGGTGGGTGACCGAAAAGCGCAAAAAACCGGATTTTTTAGTGTCCGACCACCCTACATTCAACTGATCGTTTGACTGTCAGATTGCAACTCCATATAAATATGGTTGATACCGTTAGACGCACAAAAGAACGGAGATTCCGAATATGATAGTCACTTTTTGAGATACCATGTTCAATTTTAAGATATGGCCTGTTAAAGTTTACGGCGAATTGCACAAGATGACACCAATTTTTTGAATATCTGAGAGGAGCGCTTGAAAGTACTTGAAATGGTCTTTCTAACGAGCCATAACTGATAACATTTCGTCGATAGACTAGTGAACCGCAGCCGTTCAAAGTTAGGGTGGTGCCACTGGAGAGTGCCAAAATCCCGATTTTCGAGGGTCCATAACTTGGGTTCAAATGCAGCTAGAGAAAATCGGATGGCAAACTTTTTCATTTCTTTTCATGGTCTTCAATCGCTGAAAGTTTCACATCTGTGCGGTGATTTTGAAAAATCAGCTGTACAGACTAATGTTTGATTTTTTCGTGGACCGACTCTTAATGGAATAGCCTTGTTTTTATGTTTCAGCCTGAGAGCCATTGATGAGCCGCTGACTGCACCGAAGAATGCCTCTATTCTCAAGGACTATCAGTTCTTAGTCGGTGCAATTTGTGCTACCTTCTTCCTGGAGCAGGCGCAGAGACCTTCTGTGGTGGCAAACCTGACTAGAGCAGGAATGAAGCGGTTTATATGTTCGTTCGAACACAAAACGCCTGGCCCCGAGGCCAAGTAGCCCGCAACTTTCACGATCATGCCTGAAGACCAGTGTATGTACACTGCCTATGAAGACCCGTTTCGTCTACTAGTGGTCGATCCAGCCAGACACAGACATTGCTTCAGCACGCTGGCTCAGAAACGTTGGTGGAATGTACCATCGAAATGTCTCTCAGCTGCTGAGTAAGTGGCAAGGTCGCATCTACAGCAAGCATGTCAAGCCGGTCACAATAACTGATGCACGGGCTGCAGTTGAAACGCTAATTCATGCCCCTGGCATGGGCATCAGTCAGTGTAAGCGCAGTGAAGTCACATGGTTTCTCAGTCACTCAACCAGAATTGTGCAAAACAAGTACTTGGCCAAGGGTAACTATAGCATTTACAATAGTACTTTCAGGTACAACAGTCTCGTTATGAACAAGGTCACTGCAGCCTCTCATACAGTGCGAAGCTTCGTGTCTCGAATCAATGAGCTTTTTCGTGCGGTCAAGGACCCCAGCATGACTGTCACCAAGGTATTTTTTCAACCTACCCAGCTGGTTTTTGCTATTTTTGATGCCGGTCGCCCCCTCCCCCTTCGCTAAGCCTTAGGCTTTAGCTCGGTGAGTGAATATTCACTAGCTAGGCAGGGAAGGGGATGGGAAAAGGGGGGGGGGTGACTACATATTGTACATTGTATGTTTTTTTAGGTTCATCATCGGTGATACGACATTGTGATGCGAATAAACACTTGTTGACATACTGGAAGATGCAGATCTACTTTAGGATTGTATATTTTTGGTATAAATATTATGACTGCCAGTTCTGGTATTTTGAATTCAGAATTGCAAACTCTACACTAGATTTAATACCATCAGCCTGTGGCTTGCCAGACATAAGAACTGCTGCTAAGTAAATTTTAATTTTAACTATATTTTCTACAAATTTGCTAATGGAAGTAAATTATTTGGTAGGTAAATTATAATTTGTAAATTATACGTACCAAAAATAATTTACTTAACTTACTTACAATATACTTAATTAACTTACACAAGCCTAGCTATTGTTGAACTTTTTTGGCAGAATGCAAGTGCTGTGTAAGTGTCTCCTTTCAGTGTCTATAATCTATATACCTTTCAATGGATGGCCATACTTAGAGTTCAATTTTCCGCCCGTCCATCCACCGCCTTTCGTCTTAGCGCTTAGCGCTTTTTGTTTGGCAAAGCAAATTGGCTTAGTCAGACACCTGTTGACCGAACCTACCTGTTATTTTGTAATTTGGTAATGGAGTATAGTATTAGATAATTTTAGACTGGACGCTGATCTACCAAATGCATGCCGCAACGCAATCAGACTATATATTTTTGTAGTGCTGTTTGATGCAAATTTAAAGCAAAGCTACGCACAAACGCTGAAGAGTTTTCTGATTACATTAGGCTTGCTGATTTAGGTCCTAAAACTTAGATATGATACAGATTTTCTCGCAGCTAGGATCGCCAGAAAACTGGCCGTTTGTGTCGGATTACACTGACCAGCCTAGTCCGGCCGCCGGCAATCGCGACTGCTGTTTCATGGCTCCCACTTAAACGCACGCAGCAGGTGCTGCTCAGGTCACCCCTACTACCGCTACACTAACGGAAAGTCCGTACGCATAACTCTGGATAGCACTTCAATATCAGTTCACCGGTCAACATTCTAAATTCATAGTGTATTCGTGGTTCCATCGGAATATAAAACGTATGTATTTGAATACTGAGTTCAGTTCTGAGTAAGAAAAGAGTATATTTTCAGCACAGAATTCCCCTGTCCTTGCCTTTAGTATCATGTGTGATTTATTATGTGATACAGCTCTTTGTTGGAGTAAAAGAAAATATATAGCAAATGCAGAGCACCGGTCGTCTTAGTGGCAACACAAAACCAAACACTCACACGAACCGACTTGCACCGAATCGACCCACACCGAACCGGCCGCGCCAAAATCACCCTACCGGTGATTATCCGGTTGTGCCGTGCTCCGCCGAAGTGGTGGTCTTGGAGCCAGGTGTAGAACTGCTTTACTGTCCTGCCTTTGAGATTTTCTCGGTCGACCCTGTAGTTGAGCGGTCACTGCAGCCAAGGTGTGATCAGCTGCTTCGGTGTGGAGTTGTATTGTAGGTGCGGTGCCCAAGTAGACCGTCTTTGTCAGAGACGGCGCCATAGCCTCCTGGACACCTCCCCTGCCAATGAAATGTAGAAAAGTGGCGATGTGGTGCAGGCGTGTGGTTTTGGCCTGCAAAAAACAGCAGGATCAGCCGTAAACATAAAACAGTGACCAGAGCACATTACCCTCACCTGGTAGTACGAGCGCCGGTCCTACTCCGGTCTGGGTGCAGGCATGGCATCGCTAGAAATGAAGGTATAGTAGTCCTTCAGAATTTTATTCTCCGGGTGTTTTTCATTGTGCGCTTGGTACATGCCGCTATCCATAAGCGCCTTTTTGACAGGGTTCGCATCTGGCCGACATACGTTCGTAGTCTAAATTTCTATAAATTGTAAAAATTCCTGACAAATTAATTGCCAAGACAAATGGTCTCCGGGTGCATCAGGCAGCGTGGTCTATTTCGTGTAGGAGTAGACCCCCAAACCCCCCTGGTACATGTATGCACGTACTCTTATACCAAAAAAACGTTTATACTTACAAGTTCAGGGCGTACGTGTCTTCGGCGATGTACTGGATGTCAATATTTCCGGCTAAAAAAACTTGCATTATAACATTTATGCGTCTTTTTTCCCATACCCCACAACAGCAACAGCAAGCCATTGTAGTCGTTAACGCATCTTTCCTGTTTCCTTCTAGCCAGATTATATATCTTTCTAACGCAATACTTCTCATTCCGTGTGTTGCCTCCGTCCAAAACCAAAACGTCGAACCAAAATGTCAGCACTGTACAAGCCACTATGGGCAAGACGGGACATTTCGCGAATAACCAAGATGCAGATTTACCAAGCGGTAATAGCTTCCTCATTACTGTATGGCGCTGAAACCTGGGCACTGACTAAAAGAGACGCACAGAAACTAGACGTGTTTGACAACCAGGCGCTGAGACGAATCGAGCAAGTGCAATGGTTTGACTTTGTAAGGAATGAAGAGATTCGGAGGCGAACCAAGCAGCCATACGCATCCAAATTGGCCCAGATAAGCAGACTAAGATGGTATGGACACCTGAAACGCATGCCCCCAGACGCAACCCCTAGACTGCTATATGAACACCAGTGGCGAGAGCTTGGCTGGAAAAGACCACTTGGGCGCCCAAAAACCCGCTGGAAAGATACAATCCAAGATGATCTGCAAGAGATACGCGCAAACCCTGAAAACCGACAGCAGTGGAAGCGGGCTCTGCACTCATTGAGGCTCCGCAACGCCCCGACCTAGGGGAAAGCGAATTAAGTCAAAGTAAGTCAAGTGTTGCCTCCGACGTCCCCAAGATCAGCCAATTTCGTTCGGAGCTGACTTTGGTTGGAAATCCAAATCTAAATTGTACTTGAACGTCTCTTTTCTTTTTTTCAATTTTTTTTGTACTTGTTTTCCTGCAGCTCGTACCACAAGCCGGCTTCGGCCTTTGTACAAGGCATGACCCAGGGATACACTTGTGCAACTGGTAAGCGGTTACCACACGGTAAAGCTCTACATGTAGTTCTTCATGCTCGGCAGGCATCCGACAAGTTATATGCCTGTTGACAAGGTCCCCACCTATAAATGTTCTTATTCTACAACTAATGAAAGTTTAGATTTAATTCCTCACGTCTGTAGGTTCATTTCAGGCCATTATTGGTGCATCCTTTATCCACAGCTTCATGTGCGCCTGTGGCAAACCCCTCGTTTGGTACTCGATTCTGCAAGGTTTTAGATTCAACCTCTAGTAGTTTGTCGTCCTCTGCCTATTACCTGCAGCAATAATGTTCTACTACTCCTAGTGGGCCTTCTTCGTTCACTTTTATAACTGCGTCTAAGAAGCCCTCGAACCAGTGCCGGAAATAGATGCAAACATCCACCGGGTGATTGGCTGTGATGTACGAAGCAGTTTCGCCGCGAAGCTTCGGGTTTAGCGTTCGCACGTGCTCGATAAAATGCGTCCATTCCCATTCAGCGCACAGCAGAGTGACGAAAAACGTTGCGGGTACAAGCTCTTTGTCGATAGCCTCTATCTCGTCACCTTTGTTTTTCCTGCAACAGTTTTTATAATAACATTGACATTGTTTCCAATGCGTTTGATCCATCTATTCATTTTCAATACTAGTACATCGAGGCACGTACAGTACTTAATTTAAATATCTACAGGTGTACTCTACATACAACACAGTATAACCAAACTGATACCTGTAGTGTTGAGAGTTAGCCCGAGCGTATGTACAGTAGAGCAAGAGTTTACTAGAGAAAGAACACCTACACTGACCGATGAATCGGCTGGCCGGACCGCTTAAATACTACCTGATAAGCAGGTTTACTACAACCTTAAGCGGCCCCTACTGTAGGTTTAACTAGCTACGCTACATACCCTAAGTTTCTTTGAGACCAATTCTCTGAAGTTTCAGAAAACTGCTCAGAAAATTTCTAATAAATGGAGGATGTGACAGATTGCTGGCTCACTTTATGAAACAATGGCATTAAGGGCCAATGGAACAATTGGAAATAAGCGAACAGTAAATATTTCGCTTACCAGTATTTCTTTAAGCCTCTTATCCCTCCAATTATGTTCTGCCGCTTGTGTTCCAGTTGCTTACTCTGGTTCTTTACTTGCTCCTTCAGTTCTCCAGCAGTTAAGGATTTAGCTGCGTCGGTAGATAATGTGGAGTACAGAGAATGACGAATGGAACGTATGTCTTTCTCGCTACTCCAGAAGAACATAAAGCCAAGGTCGTTGCTGTATTTCCTACTGGAGTGCTTTAGTAAGTACTGAGTATAATGATCATAGTCGATCCACCAGAGTCGTTTCTGCTGGAACTGTACTTTCCCATGAGGAACTGTGTCGGAAAAGCCAGCGCCTACCCCCCTCAGGAATTGAAAATTCTACCCCCCCTTAGCCGAAATGCTAGCGGATGTCTGTCTCTAAAGCCGGAAAACGTGCAGATGCCGTTATAAAATTTGCGTTTTCTCAATTCCAGATATTGATTGTTTTCCGTCGTTTTCTTATCGCACAGTGTGATGGCTCAAGCTCCGCTTATTGAGTCTAAAGCCAGCAAGCATAGCGTTAGATAGATAGATTTAGATAGATTTATTGTCATTGTTAGCAACAAACAAACAAAATGAATGCCCAACAAAGCAGAGTGCAACACAGAGCGGGCTGGGCCGCTAAACGGCTACCAATGCCCTACCCTTCAAGTGAGGTGTTAAGTCGTAATCGTCTAAAGCTTTACGAAAGCTGCGTGCGGACCTACTTTCTACTATGCGGTGTGGTAAACTATTCCAGATTGAAATAACTCTGACCGCAAAGAAGTATTTTCGCAAATCTAATCTGGCTTTAGGCATGTACAATTTGTACATGTGTCATGCGTTGCTTTGTTTCGTTGCTCTGAACCGTAGTTTGACGGTCAGTCTCGCCAGTACGTATTCGAGAAGAAAACAGCCAGCTCTTCTGAGTACTACAGATGTGCTCGGTGTTGGTTCTTTCGATCTTGGTTTTACGGTAAAGGCCACGCCTCCTGTTGCATTGTAGCCTCAAGCTCGGCCTGCGGCCATCAGCGTGCCCTCTCTCTAAACAATAGAGCGATTAGTTGGCAGCTAACAGGACAGAAAGTAGGCGCCAAATCAATATTTGGATTTGGAACGAACTGTGTAGGTAGGCCAGCCACTTGTGATTTGCCGAGTCGATGCGGCCAAATCAGTTGTGCCTAGTGCTGCGACTAAAACGTCTGTTGCTCTACATGTCCCTACCTAACGAAAAGTTCATGCTGCGAAAATTACATCAGGCTTCACTGGCATTCTAGGAGAATTGGTCTTCCATCTGCACAGCAATTAAATCTGAATTTCATGTGACAAGGTAAGTAATACATATTAAATCACTCGCGTTAATGGTTTAATTAACTCTAACATACCGTTTTTTGTCAGACAATAATCTTTATAATCAGACATAATGCATTTGCAAGCTTTACGGTATCCCTAATGAACATTGGAATAAATTTGCAATTTTATTTACCCTTTAGTCTAAACGTTCTAAACGCTTTCTACGACTGGTTGGCTGGGCAGCGGCTAAACAAGGAAATATCACACCGGACCGTCAGTCAGGGCTGTTTGTTTCCGGAAAAACTCAAGCCGGTTTTTTTTTCGTTATTTTTTCCAAACGTTATTTTCCAAGACGACAGAAAAAATTTAACAATCGCTTTTTATTGCATTGCAGAATTCAATGAAGGAGGTAGTGCCTACACCTAGAGGTTTTAGTACCTACACTTGTACTTGCAGGTGCTGAAATTCACCAGAGCGCTCAGGCACAAAGTCAGGCCAGATCAGGAGCTGCTTGAACGCAGAAGGACAAAGGGTGTGTACCAGGTGCCAGAGTGCGCGCCGGCACAGAGCTCTGCAATTACCCTGGCTCACCTGTCAACAACATCGACAAGTACATCGAAGAACACCCAGAAGAGCGTGAGCAGGTGTTCGAATACATGCAACAGCTGGGCCAGGAGATCACTCTGTTGGCGCACAAGGTCACGGTTGGCTTCCGCCACCTGATCAATCACACCAGTCACCAGCAGTGCGTCAATGTCACCAGAAAAGAAAGATCTACACTGATATCGGCGTTATCCTGGCCACAGTGGCTGCAGCACGCACTGACGTCAGTAAGAGGTGTCAGGTGTATGACACTGCGACGCACCGCCAACACATGCACCCAGACATGGTGCGACCGCTTTCTGAGGTAGTGCAGTACCAAAGTACCAGCAAAAGTGCACTGAGGTCAGGCAGCAGCTCTCTGATCCTGCCTTCTGGACCAGTGTTGTGCCTAGCTCAAATTTCTAAAACTCGGTAAGTATTCAGTAAGTATATCCAGATTTTTTTTAAATTCAGTAAGTACGAGTAAGTACTGGGTTTTTCAAAGAAAACCCGGTAAATACTACCGTTGCTAAGTAAATTATAATTATAATTTTAATTAAATTGTTTAGAAATTTACTAATACAAGTAAATTGTTTGGTAAGTAAATTATAATTAAATTAAATTTCTACGACAACAGGGAAAGTTAATTATAATTATAATTTGTAAATTATACTTACCAAAAATAATTTACTTAATTTACTTAAAATATACTTAATTTACTTACCTAGCCTAGATATTGCTGGACCTTTTTGGCAGCATGCAAGTGCTGCGTGAGCACCTGCTTTTCGGTATCTATACCTTTATGGGAAGGCATACTACTGTACAATTTTCCGCCCGCCCGCCCGCCCACCGCCTTTTGTCTTTGCGCTTGTTTCTCTTAATCTCCCACAAAACAAACTACTCCAATTTATCCACCGAGCTAAGAGTGCCTTATAGGTACTTTTCAGCCATTTTTGCTATGCGATAGCATATGTTCAGTCTCACAGGCATTGGCTTTATCTGTTGTGGGTGGATGCAAGAAGAAACTGTCTGGAAAGCCACTTGAGATTAGAGCTTTCTTATTAAAATTCTGACGAACTGTCATTATTACTATTGACAGACAAGGGCTATCATTTCGGCTAGGGGTGATAAATTTTCAAAATCTGAGGGGCTGGCTGGAGGTGGTAGCGGCGGCTGATGAGGTGAGATGGTACGCTAGAATCAAGGTTTTTGCTTTTTCCTTTAAGGTTGAAATAAGCTAGTCTGAGCTCATTCACACCTAACCTAGGCATACTTTTATCATAACATTATTCCAAAAAATCGTGAACGGGGTAGCAGTAGCCTGAGGAGCGGTAGGTCAGAGGGTAAACCCCTCAGCCGCCTTTGTCCATGTCTGTTGTTGACTTAATCTGTGATACCGTCGCTTGGTTTTCATTCTAGATAACAGTTATAGCATCCTTCCTTAGTTGGAAGCAAATCTGAAGATGGTAGCCGCCAAAATCAGGCCTATTTTAATTATACTTAATATACTTAATTTAATTAAATGTGGTAAGTAAATTATAATTAAATTAAATTTCTCTCAGATGTGGTAAGTAAATTTTAATTTAATTATATTTCTCTGGGCATGTGGTAAGTAAATTTTAATTTAATTATATTTAAAATAAATTTACTTAGCAACAGTAGTAAATACTCAGTAAACAATTCAGTAAACTCGGTAAAACCTTCAAAATTCAGAAATATACAATTACTATTCAGCTACTAGAATTTTTTTCAGTGCTGATTGATGAGTTTATGTCGCTCGACTTTTCAGAATTTTAATCATGTTTTGTGTTATTTCACATTTTATTTATTGTGCTAATTGGTATGCATGGAAACTCCTAAAATCTGAACACTATACATAGTGACTAGAGGATGTGGCTTTAGATGAAAAGCTTGGCCAAATTGGTAGGTGAAGATTTGTTCTAATTTTCGCCGTTTCCTCACAGTTCATCAGACTGATGCAAAAAACGTCAATCAAAATATAGGTAATAGTAGTAGATATAGTTTCTACTTCTATAGTCTTCGCGTCTGATAGTTTGTTTGCAATTCTGCCGCGCAAAGAAAGCTTAGGTTATGCAGCAAGCAGTGAAAATTGCAAAAAATTTGCAAAAATTGTGTTTTTGTCGCTAGCAGATCTATTAGCGAAAGAAAAACCGTATATTTTCTTGCACAGCGAGCTGCCTATTGCAGGAGCTTTTACTCGGTAAACAACTCAGCAAATTACCGAGTACCGAGTTTACCGAATTTTTTTCTAATTGAGTAATTAAAAATTGAAACTCGGTATTCAGTAAGTAAAATTAAGAAAATTGTTTGCCGGTAAGTAAAAGTACTTATTCAAAATAACTAAGTACCGAGTAACTTTTACTCTGTAAATTTACTGGGAACAACACTGTTCTGGACGCGGCTGCAGGAAATAAAAGCTGAGGTCATACGCAGTTTGCAGAGTGAGCGGCCGGCCACGCCACTGATGCTGCCAGAAAATTAAGACCTAAAGGACACCTACAACTTTCTGGTCGGCAGTCTTCTCGCACACATTTGCCTGCAAAACGCACAAAGAACTGGTGTGTCGCAAAATGTCTTTGTTGAGGTAATCAACAGCTGTCTCAAGGCTTCACGCATGTGCAGAGACCCCCAGACTGAAGAGGGCATTGTGCATGTGGCGGAGCACAAAACACAGTCAAGGGCCTGGATGGACCCGGCCATCTTTTCTGTGAAAGAGAGCGAGCTCTAGCTGTTCATTGCCTACCACCATCACCACTTAGAACTCTGGTGCCGGCCAGAGAGAAAGAAGAAGGCGAGCGCAGTAGGTGGCTGCGAAACATCCATGGCCAGTCGATCAAGCTCAAAGGCCCACTGCGACTCAAGTCCTTTCAGGAGTGGGTGTACGAAGGAGCCAGGGACCCAGCCACGAGCACAGAGGCACGCAGTGCCGTTGAAACGCACCTTGCCCCACCAGCAGTTACGATCAGGGCGAGCAAGAGCCAAATGCCCAAGCTGGTAAGCATTGCTGACCGACTGCGAAGAATGTTCTGTGATGCTCCTGGAGTGGAGGGGAAAGCAGGACAGCCAGTCTTGATTGAGTAGCCGGCTCCAGTGCACACTGCCCCTGTGCTGCCAAAAACACAAGAATCGAGACCACCGATTCCGCATGAAGGCTTACCGGGTGGCACACCCATTCAACTGGCGCCAGCCCATTCCGCCTATGAACACCATCCTTCAATTTCAGCGGTACGACCTGACGGCCACTCAGGAAACCCGGAACGTCAAAGATATGATTCTCAATCGCACCAAATCTGCCACCTCTTCCACCCCTATGTTGCCGTCGTGTATGTGTGTGTGTGTGCACTGTCGTCGACTCCTTTCCTGACTGGCTACCGAGACAGTAATTTCCTTGCCTCTCGTTTACTTCTAACAGCAAGCTATGCATTTGGTCTTGATGCTGAGGAAAGTATTTACAGCAAGCTGAAATTTTTATACAACTATGGTGGGTGATCCAGATTCAGAAAGTACTATTAGAAATCATACTCAGAAATCTGATTTTGTTTTTCTGGCAATGTTAATCTAGCAAAGTATTCGAAAATTAACAGCGGTTCTAGTGTCTGTGAAGTAAAACTGTAACGGTTAGGCGCCGTCGATTAATTGAAGTTGCGCCGCGCAACTAAAACCGCGCGCCGGCGCTACTTGAGCCGAGTGCTTCTGTGCTACTAGTATCAGTTTCAATTGCATAATCGGCTTGACCCTACCGGCCAGCCCGAGTCAGAAGAGTGACACATTTCCGCCATATTTGAATTGGTCGTGCTGGAAAGCGACGCATCGGCCGAGCGGTATAAAATTTTTTCCACACTAATAAACGATTAACAAGGAATAATAATTGCCGAAAATCTTTTTATTCTATGGAAAACTGACGGAATGGCCGCCATTTTAAGTCTACTACTACATCAGCTACACTGAGCACATAATAGTTAATAGTTGTCCAAAAAGCGGTTTAAAATCTAATGTTGCAAAAACCAATTGAAATCTGGCATTTTTAATGAATTTCGCGATTTCAATAAAAAATACCTGGTTAATAACCGATACCCGGGCATTTTTAAAATACCTACCGATACTCGGGTATGGGTATTTTAAAAAATACCTACCTATACCCCATTCAGATTCGAACAGCCATAGCAACAGTAGATAGAAGTCAGCTGCGTGCTGCAACAAGAGGGTGGAAGGATGGAGCAGAGCAGATGCTGTACAGACCTCCTGCAAGAGAGAGAGACTGGAGTCTCACTCTCGACTCCAATGGAGGTGCTGAGAGGGATGCATTTTTGGTCGGCCCTGCAGCCTATTAATGAAAACAATTTATCTTCAATTAGTTGGTCAAAAGAGCAATCTGGAATGCCCTAGCCATACATTTGCCCGCCACCTCGTTGTTTCGGAGGCCCGGCTTATCCTATGCTTAAGAATGTTGATATCCTATGTTTGCACTGTTTGCTTTAATAAATCATTTTCAACTGTTATTGCTCTATCATTCTACTCCAATATTGCTTGATCGCCTTTCCTAGGGTGACGTGGCGTTGCTGTCAAACCTTACTATGCATGTATTTCTGGTTGGTAGGTAGGTAGATAAATCAACGCGATCGATCGAACATAATGTTTAAGAACGCTCGCCGGCCAGACACTGGTTTAGGGTTGGGCGCATTTTGCTTCTGTCTACTCACTGCCGAGCCCTACGCTGGCAGACTGTGTGCCCGCGCCGACTGCATTAAGCCATCTTACTAATTCTGGTGGTGTTCCTCCTATTGCAGCCATTGGTTGCAGTCTGGGATTGCAGTTTCCTTATAAACGAAGTTAACTCAGACACTCCACAAAAAAGGGAGAAGCCCGAATTTTTGGATATTTATTACGAATGTGATTGCAACGGATATGGTAAAGAACAGGAAGAGGAACCTCTTATTGACTATTTGTTTGTCAGAATGATTAAAACCTCCACACAATGGTACAGATTTACCAACCCAGTAGTTCAATCTGTTGCAACAATACGCCATTTCGTGAAAAGTGAAAAGTTTGGCTACTATATCATGGGTGGTACTGAAGCTGAAGAAGCCATCTTACATGGGAATATGACAACATTATCTCAATTAAAAGGAACCAAATTAAATGGACTCGCAAGGGACAAATGAAGCTGACCGATATGTTTTGGAAAACCAATAAGTTTCCCCATGGAGTTCTGATTTTGAAGGCACCAGGATCATTCAAAATTTACGCTGCAAACAATCGGAGAACATTACAATTGATGTCCCAGATTTATGTTCCTGAACTAGCCAGTGCTCATTGAAAGCGGAAACTTGCTAAAAGTGCGAGGAGTTCACTATCGGAAAAGTAAAAAAGGTAGTCTCTGAAGTAATGCCGAAGAAGATTTGGAGACTAACAAGTTACCTGTTTTTCCATGTGGTGGAAGGCCTCTACCATAAGCGCAAGCCTTTCCGACAAACTTTGGGTGGCTGACTTTTTGGAAGCCAAAAAGGGGTTCCATTTAAGTAGTTTGAATATCATAAATTAAGGAAGAATACAATGATGAGATTTGCTTACGCTTTTAGGCCACTCTATTTCGTCACCTGTATTGTTAGGAAGATGGGCTGGAAGAACACATGCCCAAAAATCTGCAGAGAACGGACTGATGACTGCCTGGCATCGGTGCCCTGTACTGGTAAGTACCTCAGTCAGTTGTTTCTCTCTTGTATTAATAAATAACTGCAAACGTGCAGAGGGTTTGCTCATGGGTGGTTGTGTCCCGCTTGAATTTGACAGTGAGGATAGCGCGTTCACCAAACATGGGAAAGAATGGAGAAAATATAGCGACTATGCCGGTTGTACGTATCGACTTGAGTATATTATAAACAAACAATGCCCAATAACATTCTTATTTAAGGTACCAACTCATGACACTAGTTGGCTCTTGACTGGTCTCACACACGAGGAAAGGTCAAGTCGTAAGTAACCATGCCAACTTGGAGTCAGCCATTCTGTGTATGCTGAAGGAGTACGTTGGGTCAACGGAGTTTGGGCACGGCTTCTCTTGGGAAGAGTTCAGTGCTATCACAGGTAAAAGTGTGATGAAGCAAACAAGGGGGAGAAAATTGGATGGATTGTCAATAAATTTTAGGTGCTCTGACTATTGGTCTGTGACAGACAGAACGCCATAGAAGCCTTTTGGTGGTTTGTAGTCACCCTTGCTGACTGCTTACCATGCTCACTGCTGACTTGACCAAAAAATGGCAGTATCAATGCTTCTAAGCAAGGAAATGGTTACGGCAACACTGTAATCTCTTTTCTCACTGGACAATACGCATCTGTAAATTCTGAGAGCGCTTTTCTCCTGTACATTGCTTATGAGGAGGCTGAATCGAATACTGTGTCTGAAAAAAGGTGCATGTTGCTGGTGTTTGAAAAAATGAGACCAGAGTGTTTGTGACGAATCTTCCTTCGGTCGCGGAAAATTTACAGCATCCAAGTCATACATGTAACAGGTCATCCGCCGATGCGGGGAGGGGGGTTGGGGGGGGGTCTGGCGCCGGGCGGGGGGGGGGGCTGAGCCAAAATTTTGGGGGAGGGGGTGGGCACTAAAAAACGCTCGAAAATCGAAAAAATCGCATTTTTTTGGCTAAAAATTGCCAAAAATCGCTAATTTGGGCTGAAATACAGCTAAAAAGTGCTGTTTTGCAGTACCGTTGTCAAGTAAATTAGTTTAGTAATTTACTTGCTTTTTAATTTACTTGCACCTCCACAAAATAATTTACTTGCTTTTTAATTTACTTGCACTGATTTACCAACAATTTAATTTGATTTTAATTTACTTTCAACTTCTAATTAAATTCTAATTTACTTTTCTATGCAAAACATTGCACAAAATACCCCAAAATCACCAAATATCTGAGTATGGATTTCTAGTGAACTGATGGCATTATGATTCTAACTCAATCCTTTTGTTAAGCTTTTCAAATGGTGTCATTTTTATGGTAAAATCAGTTGTTCAGAAATGCATTAACAGCTGAATAGCTTTAGATAACACTGTCTTATGGACAGACCGGAATTTGATTAAACAAGGGGGTTTTCAAGCATCAGTGGTTGCACGAAAACTGTAGCTTGACATGCTATACGTAGTATAGGATTCTAATTAAGATTTCTGAGAAACATGTTTGACAGTTGTGAAATCACCAAATCACCATTTTGGATTTATCAATCAAGCAAGCATCTACAGTAACCTCTATAGGTATTAGCCCTGACCAATTACGATACATACATACAGTACACTGTAATAGAAATCAGCAGGTGTTAGTCCATAACTTCAGGGCGGTAAAATGTCTTTTCTATTTTGCAGTGCAGACTATTAGTGAACCTTGCCAGTTTGCCAAATTCTACCCACCTAGAATCTGGCTTGAGTGAGATTCCTTGTTTGTTTTATTTAGCACAGGTCATGGAAGGACACAGTCCTCAAAAATATAAAAAAATTTCAGAGCAAAATTATGAGTTGAATGGTATCTGCTGCATTGTAGCTGGGTTTCCAACAGTGAGAGCATATGTACTGTACATTCTGCGGTTAAATAGGCAGACACAAAAGGCACAGAATCACACAAAGTAATACGCGAGAGCCAAAACTACCACACATTGAATGGTCAATGAAGCAAATTAGAAGTAAATTAGTAGCAAATTGAAAGTAAAATTTTCGGGCTTTTCAATCTAATTTAATTTACTTTTTACTTGCTTCGACATTTTCCTCAGAGATTTAATTTTATTATAATTTACTTGCCATTTAATTTACTCTTCGGAAGTAAATTATTTTCGAATTCAATTTAATTTTAATTTTAATTTACTTGACAACGGTATTTTGCAGGTGATTGTAAAAAATTGCAAAAATTTGCTCGAAAATTTACTTGCCAGAAAAATCGGAGGGGGGTCGGTGAAATCGTCTCGGGGGGGGGCATCCGGGGGGGTCTGGCCTAAGTCGGGTGGGGGGCAGACCCCCCAGCCCCCCTGTTACATGTATGATCCAAGTGTTCAAAACAAATCAGTGCAGACTACTGTTGTGTGAACTGAGGGTTTTGGTGTCGGTGGCGGAGGCCTTGAAATTTGACTACGCAGTTTGGGTGCCTCTTGAACCGAAATGTCTCGCCCATTCTTGATGAGCGCTGGGTTGAGCAATTGCTGTCTGCGCTTTGACATTTGTCGCTTTGGTGACGACCGGACAGCTGCTGCGTGATAAATCCAATCAGCCGCTTTGGAGTGTTCATTCGGCCTAGTAGTGTCTATAAACTGAACTAGAACAATAACAGAATACAACGAACCGATTGAGAGAAGTCTTTATTATCAGCCGCACATCACCAGACCAACCAACTCTCTCTGACCAAATCGCTCTCTCTCCTTAACTATTACAATGTCGCACCAGAATATTCGGTGCTCCCACGTGAACAAGGTAGGGCAATTACATAGCTAATGTGTTTGGCACTGCTATTTAATTAGCATTACTTTAACAAAACGGCTATTGCACGTGCAAGTAGATATGGTAATTACTAAACGTAATATGTAAATTCCCCGTCACAAGCTGTAGCACTACTAACTACGAGGACTGTCCTGCAAAGACTGTTCGAAAGGGATACAAGTGATGTGTCTGCAGATGCACAGGACCCAGATACCGATACTATTCTTGTTGACAAGGAACCTAAGCAAGATGACACAATGTGCCAATCGCCACACGCTGTACTTCAAATAGCGGGATCTAGTGGCATATGCACAATGCGTACGGCCAAGGAGAGCTGATGCTTGAGGCCAAGCAAGGACAGATGAGATCAACTTCATTTGTTCAATCCATTGAGCAAATGCGTGTTGAGAGCTATGTTTACAATGAACCATCAGTTTCTGGAGTCACCGGTGCAGTTTCCCCCTTCAGTCCGGGTCACAAATGACAAGTAACAGAAGATATTGTTCATCTTTTACAAGATGTATCAGAGGAAGGACAACTATAAGTTAAGGATAGTGCAACCACTGAAAAGTGGTGGCTGGAAGATAACTATAATAACGCTTGGAATACGGAACTCCAGTGCCACCCAATACTTCAAACTATTTTTAAAACCTGTTGGTTTTCACTCGGGTACCAAGGAAAACATCACAAAATTCATTTACGACACTGGATTGAATTCATGTTTGATTCAATGGAGATTCAATTCAATTCTAGATGGCAGAATTCGATTTATGACATTTGAGCACAAATTCAACAATTGTTTCAATTTAACTCAGGTAAAGTGTGACACTGTTATGTAAACATTGTGATTCTATTATTGCAGGAGGACCTCTTTGGCAGTAAGAACGATTCGGTTATGGAATAAGTTATCTAGTCAGGTTGTTAATTGAAACGGTCCTATAGTATTTGCTGAAAGATTCGTAGCAGATTCTACTGTTGATTGGGTATACCGAACCGATACCGAAAAATGGGTATTTTTGGGAATACCTACCCAATAAATACCTACCCATTCCAGGTATTTTAATAAATACCCATACCGGGTATACCGATTATTTTGGGAATACCCAGGTATTTGGGAATCGGTATTTTTGCCCAACATAGTGCAATTTTTATCGAAAATTTCCTATGATCACAATGTATTCTTTGTAATTTTGTATTTTTGGGGCAAGCAGAAGCAATTCTATTAAGACATCCTTCCAAAATATTTAATCTGAAGGATTTTTAGTCCTCTGAACCTACTCCCTGTCCCAAACTTGTTGTTCCCAGTAAATTTACTGAGTAAAAGTTACTCGGTACTTAGTTATTTTTAATTAAAGTAAGTACTATTACTTACCGGTAAAAATTTTTACTTACTGAATACCGAGTTTCAATTTTGAATTACTCAATTAGAAAAAATTCAGTAAACTCGGTACTCGGTAATTTACTAAGTTGTTTACTGAGTAAAAGCTTCTCCTCTGCAATAGGTAGCTCGCCGCACCTGTGCAAGAAAATGTACGGTTTTTCTTTCGCTAATAGATCTGCTAACGAAGAAAACACACAATTTTTGCCAATTTTTCGCAATTTTCACTGCTTGTTGCACAACCTTAGGTTTCTTTGCGCGGCAGAATTGCAAACACACTATCAGGCGCGAAGACTATAAAAGTAGAAACTATATACTATTATTAGCTATATTTTGATTGACGTTTTTTGCATAAGTCTGATGAACTGTGAGGAAATGGCGAAAATAAGAACAAATCTTCACTTAGCAATTTGGCCAAGATTTTCGTCTAAAGCCATATCCTCTAGTCACTATGTATAATGTGCAAATTTTAAGGCTTTCCATGCATGCCAATTAGCACAATAAATAAGGTGAAATAACACAAAACATGATTAAAATTGTAAAAAGTCTAGCTACACTATCTTAAACTCATCAATCAGCACTGAAAAAGGATCTAGTAGCTAAAAGCTTTATCAGGTAAACATTTTCAGGTAAATTGTATATTTCTGCAGTTTGAAGGTTTTACCGAGTTTACTGAATTGTTTACTGAGTACTTACCGGGTTTTCTTTGAAAAACCCAGTATTTACTCGTACTTACTGAATTTAAAAATATCTGGATTTACTTACTGAATACTTACCGAGTTTTAGAAATTTGAGCTGGGCACAACACTGGGTCGATCCAGACACAGACTTTCCTTCGGCACGCTGGCTCAAAAACGTTGGTGGAATGGTCCATCGAAACGTCTCTCAGCTGCTGAGCAAGTGGCAAGGTCGTATCTACAGCAAGGATGTGAAACCGGTCACAATAACTGATGCACGGGCTGCAGTTGAAACGCTGGTTCGTGCCCTGGCATGGCATCAGTCAGTCTGAGCGCAGTGAAGTCACATGGTTTCTCAGTCACTCAACCAGAATTGTGCAAAACAAGTACTTGACCAAGGCTAACTATAGCATTTACAATAATTACTTGCAGGTGCAACAGTCTTGTTATGATGAAGATCACTGCTGCCTCTCATACAGTGTGAAGCGAAACTTGGTCTCTGAGGTTTTTGCTATTTTTGATGCCGGTCGCCCCCCCCCCTTCGCTAAGCCTTAGGCTTTACCTCGGTGAGTGAATATTCGCTAGCTAGGCAGGGAAGGGGATGGGAAAAGGGGGTGACTACATATTGTCCAGTGTACGTTTTTTAGGCTCATCATCGGTGATACGACGTTGTGATACGAATAAACACTTGTTGACATACTGGAAGATGAAGATCTGCTTCAGGATTGTATATTTTTAGTCTTTCGGCGTTGGCACTCTATTCTGTTGACAGCTATAACGCTCTTAATGCACGTTGCTCGGTTGAAGTAAGTGTTTTTCAATCTTTAACTACTAGCAATCAATTATAAGCTGGTCCAAAGAGGTTTGAGAATCGTGTTCAGCCGATTTTTAGTACCTGTAAGCGTGCTTCACTGCTTTTTATTTCTCTGCGTTCTGATTGGTCGACTTTTCGTTCATCGCTTAGGGGTATATAGAGTTGGCGGGCTGGCGCTGGAAATGATTGGACCAGGCTGTTTACAACTTACGCATAATTGCCCTGCCAAGCGCCACTGGCCACATCTTTTGTGAATGGGAGGAGGGTTGAGTGACAGGTTGCAGCCCCTATTGTTCACTCAGGTCATTCTTAACCTCAGTCAGTCAACTGAGCTACCTGTCTCTGAGGCAGCTGCAGGTAAGTCGGGGTCCTGTGCCTCTGTAGCCTTCCCTGTGCTATGGACTGAATGGTCTACCTTGATGTTTGCTTATGTATTCAAGGTACCAGTCAGTCAGCACAAATGGCATACACTGGAGGACTGAAACGAGCGCAAAATGAAGATTGGATTCTGCTACAAGCACCAACGCATGCAGTTTGTGGGCTCAAACTTGGCTCTGCCCGAGACTGCGATTCGGGCAAGTTTCACTTGACTGACTGCACTGACTGTGTGCTATATTAAAAGTCGTTACAGCACTTCTTCAACAGTGAAAACGTCTCGATGAAGAAAGTGCTCAACTGCTAGCTATCTGTGGGCAGTTTGTGCTAACTGAGAACCAGTTGCACCGTCGGTCCGCAGCACAGCATTCCTATGACATCCCGGCCCAACCTCCAAAGTGGAGAGAACACACGGCAGCCCAGGAACAAGTGGATGATGTGGAAGTGGGTCAGGAGTCTGGTACCAGCGACATGTAACTACAGTTGTCTGTATATGTATATATACATATACATTGCCTGTATAATGTACGTTGTTTTTGGTTTATGTATACACATATGTGTTGGATTTTCCAATATGTTTTAAACATATGCAGATGAACCTTCTTGTAATGTATAAGCTGCGGACAAAATATCTCGCTTTTGCAATTTTCTCTATGTTCACCATACACCATGTGCGTTTACCATATAGTGACGATATAGTTTAGCTTCTCAATACCCGGTTCAATAACACGAAGAATATAGAACTAGTAGCAGAAAGATAAATTTTAAGAATGCTTGGCTTTCATTGAGAGCAAGTATAATTAGACTGCAATTGGTGAATTCATTAAATTGCAATTGGTGACAATGACCTTTTAGTTTAGATAGTGTTGTTTGGTTTACATAGCGTTGCTATGCACACTGTACTCGCTACATCAACATTGCAGCGCTTGTTGACATAAGAAGGTTACACATCCTGCCGCAGTACCAATTGCTGGCCTTCTTGTTAGGGGCCGTCCATGAACTACGACGTTCAAAAATTTTGGACCCCCACCCCCTCTCAACGTTTTTCGACGTTTACTGCACAACTCCCCTAAAAAACTACAACATTTTTGGTGGACACTCCCTGACGCTGTAGAAGCTGTGAAAAAGAAACTTACTTTTCGGCAGTGCACTACCATTTTAGCGGTTGGCAACATGAACTGGGTTGAGTTTTTCTTGTAATATAGTTGCGGACAAAAGCTTCCCAGGCACCTAAAAACGTTGACGTTTTCGACACCAACCCGCACCCCCATACGACGTTTTCTGACGTTCAACCAACCACCCCCACCCCCTCTCTAAACGTCGTAGTTTATAGATGGCCCCTTATGAGGGCTAGCAGTGTGTCTTATAATTTGTTCCTGGTCTACATCTATTGTCTATATCGCTATGCTGTGCTGCGCCACTGTTTAGCAGCAATTGCTTACCATCCACAGGAACTGCTGGCATTATGATTGGTCGCTGTCTATGAATATTGCTCGCCTAGACCATATACATCATCGCAGCTGAAGACTATGGCTCAGGAAGGAGATAATATTTATCAATTTTCGCCTACATTGTACCTATCTCTCTGTGCACCAGGCATTACATTCAATGAAAGTCAGGCTTTGATAGTGGTCAGGTGACTCCCTTATCAGAGAGTCCAATTCATGCGAGTCCGTTGAGTCGGACGGTAAGTCATGGGATAATTTAGTAGAATTAATTATAATTAATCAATTACTTCACCAGTACAATTTTGCCATTGTTTAGTCAGCAGCACTGTACTATTTATTAAATACTGCATTTTCGATTACAAGTCTGGCCTGTTACTTCGCGCAGTTAAAAACCGCCTGGCCAATTTCAAAAGAGGTTTTTACAGATAGTTGTCTATGTGTGGCCTTGATGGACGGCAAGAGAGTGTTTGATAAAACTACTACTACATAGCTGTCCTATTTATTTCCCAAGGTCTGTTAACACCCTAAATATAAGTCTGTTCTCTTAACTTATCCACCGTTCACAAATGCTGCCGCTGCCGTGCCGACCTGCCGCTACACCATTGGCGCCACTGCCCCTGCAGCTCTTTCGCTTTTGTGCAGAATGTGCCTCCGCAAAAATATAGCAGTATAGGGACGAAAATCGGCCAATTTTCTGCCAAGACGAAAGTTGGTGCAAGGCCCACAACACAGTCGGCCGGTCGGGCATAGCTTGAGAACAATCCACAGTAAGAATAATAGCGTATGATGGTGGACGAGGGGTTTACTAATGCAGATCGTTTTTGCCTGGCGTTTGGAAGGCTTTTATGGGAAAAACTAAAAACGGGCATGTGTTGCTCGGAAGCATAGAGAGCGAGACCAGTAAAAGTTGTGAAGTATTTTTCATCTTCCTGCTGCCTTGCCAACGAGATGGTAGATTCCAAGCGGCGATTCCGACAATGGCGTATCAATATGAACCAATAATCTTGTAGCAGTGAGTTGTTTACATAGCAATGTCACACAGTTTGTCTTTGTCTTTTTGTTACATTAAAACTAGTTGTGCTCTAGGTCATCCGAATGTTCGGTTTTCGACGTAAGGGCATGCGTATATGCATATAAAAGACAAAGACTCTGCCTCACTCCATAACTCTGCAGAAGCCAAAAAACGCTAACATTGCATTTGGAACACTTTCATACAGGCCGCCTAAACAATGGGCGACGTTGATCGGGATACCAACCACGCACGTATTAAGATTGTTATTTAATAGTATTAATATTAAATCTAAATTAAGATTAACAGGGGACTATTACATTAATATTGAATTTAAATTAAAATCAGCTAGTTCTATTATATTAGCATTAAATTAATATAAACTTTTACTATTAAAATTACAACAGCTCTTAGACAGTGCGTCGAAAGCCGCAAGCACAGCTCCTTGGCCGCGTTGAAATCATATACTGACGATAGTGCATCGACTCCTAATTTATTAACTTCCTTCAGTGAACATTGAGAAAATTGCAAAAGTGAGATGACATCATCCAGCAGCTCTCGAGCAAAAGTGTAATAATTTCTACCACTCAGCTGTCTGTGCCAGCTTATCAGTTGAAAATTTTCCCAGCAAAAGCGTAATCGAAGTTGAGCAGGCTGAGGCGGTGGCTAAAGAAAAAAATAGCAATTAAACTCTGCAATATGTCAGCGAAAAACCAACTATAGTCTCAAAAGAAGAATTCTGTGGAATTCCCTATCGCTCCACTGTCCTGGTGTAGTAGACGATGCTTGACAACTAGGACTTTTATGCCAAGGCACAAGTGGGTCCTTCAACAATGCCAGTATACATCAAAGACTGGCCACAACACACGGCTAATAGAGAGTAAATCAAAGTCAGCCGCAAGGCAGGTGCGCAGGGAGAGAAAGTGATTGTGTCGAACACAGGCCTTGCGTCTGGCTCTATTACTACACAAAGCTACAGACTAGGGCGCGGCCAACTAGCACGGCAGGCCGAGCCCGATCGATAACCTAGACAAGATGGCCAACATACAAGACGGCATGTACGTACCACAGCAGCATGTACGTACAAGCAACAACATATCAAAGACATGTTGAAATTTCCTCCTCAGTTCTCCAAAATTCGGGCATTTCCCCAGTGGTCGCGGTGACTATTTTGAGACCAGAGCAGCATATCGGGGAAAAGTGCGTGAAACAGCTACGAAACGGAACGATAATTACATTTTCGGAATCCTTAGCTTCCAATCTATCGTTCTATGGGTAAAACGGCGCGCAGTGCTCAATTATTAGTTCAGCTTACAAGAAAAACTGCCAAGAAGAGTCGAAAAACCCAGACCGGTGGAACATTTCGGTCAGGCGCACCCCACCCAGTGATCGCAGCCTGTCGTGTTGCACACCGCCGAATGCGCACGGATGTGGGCCATCGTTTGGTGGCACACCCATTGCCCTAACTGCTCATACAAAAGAGTTATGTGCCGAAAACCCAGTATAATCGATGATAAAAACCTGACAAAATGCAAAAATGCAAAAGACCTCAGAAGAAAATTTTATGCTGGGAGGTCATGCACTATACCGATCGAAAGCTCTCAGTCCTCTCTACAAATCGTATTCAAGACATGTTGAAATTTCCTCCTCAGTTCTCCGAAATTTGCATGTTTATCCGGAACTAAAATTTAAGGTTGCTGACCAATGCACAGTTCCTGGGCAAAAAGAGGCATAAAACAGGTACGGAACGAAAATATAAGTACAGTTTCGGAATCCTGAGATTGTTGGCTATCGTTTGGTGGGTGAGCCGCCGCGTTTAGAGCAAATATATTGGCGACAGGCGTCAAAACCTGTCGAAAAATCAGTCAGAAAATGCACCATTTTCGACCCAATTTTTGAATGGTCACCGTTCTGGCGTATGAGCCCGCAGAACAATGCGGCTTGCACGGCTGGATTGCCCACGCAATTATCTGCGCAATGCGCCATTAGCTGGCCCTCTAGCTTGAACGGCGCCAGAACGGTTGTTGCATCGGCACTACTTTTGCTAGGCAGGAAAATTTGAATTTCGCGCCAACCAGTAGACATAGAAAGGCGTAAGTTATTCTGTTTCAAAGCTCGCCACAAATTACGTCGAATGATTGGAGGCCCATTTGTGTGCCTCTTTTCCTTCAGAAGTTATAAGCGCTTGACGAATTGGCGCCCATCAAATTTGGAAAAGTTCGTCGTGCGACCCCCCTGATACATATACACATTTACCATTTTGCCATACAATGTGTATTTTTATGTAAGTGTTTAAGTGGTTTGATCAGCAAAAGTCGATAAAATTTGGAACAGAATCGAAAAATTTTGATGTTTTTGCTGCAGTAATAAACAGTAGATATGCTCATAAATTATAATACCGAGACTCTGGTATACATATGTGCTATGTGGTTACGGTCTTGGTCACTACTATCGTGCTGCTCTGGAGAGTCAGTCCACAGGAGACTCCTCGGGAGACTGTTCAGACTGTTCTGGCAATGCTTTGGCCTGCACTGCTGTATTCTATGGTTCATCTTGGTTGGCGTCTGGCTGTGGCTTTCCCCTCACCGGTACTCAGTGTCCCAATTGGGCAACCGATCCAGAATGTTGTACAATCGCTTTCCAAGGGTTTGCCTGGTTAAATGTCCACAGTAAATAACAAGCTAACTGCAATTAGCGTATTTACCGGTTCTCTTGTCCGCGCTTGACTATTTTGACACCAATCGGAATTATACCGTTCGGTATCCAATATTTTGCTAATTTCGATTTTAAGGTTACGGTATAAAGCTAATTTTTTTATGTACGCGGTAACCACATTTATCCATGCGCTAATTTTAGCCCACGCCCGCCCGGACCGGGCTAGAGTGTTAACCACATACACACCTACCTGGTTGGCAAAGTGGTATTGGTCCAGTTGAAGCGGCAATACCTTGGCCTCAGCCATTCGAGCGCAAATATCAATGTACAGAATTAACAAGTCATCACACAGTTCTTTCAATTTGCTGTTACACTGCACTATTTCAACATTTAGTTTGGATACGGATAGGAAAAAGTCGGAGGGTGGAGCCATCCGTTGTCTTGAACACATTTTGACACCTGCCAAATTTAGGATTCCTTACCGTCTTTGAACAGCTTCTTTTGGCTTTCGATAGAAAAACAGAATGTAGGTGGACAGGCACAGACCAGGTCTCTCTTAAGTAGCTAAATGCATTTGTTTTACTGAATTTGAAAGCGTAAAGAAAGCCTGCTACAGCCAGTTGGAAATCACAGGCTCTACAGTGGTCTTGCAGAATCTTTAAAATACATTATACAGTCAGGGAAATAACAACATATATGGTATCAGTACACATATATGGAAACGGTACCATATATGGTACCGGTGCACCTTCAAGTGGTACCATATATGGTACCACTTCCTTATATGGTACTGGTACCATATATGGTACCATATATGGAACCGGTACCATATATGGTACCACTTCCTTATATGGTACTGGTACCATATATGGTACCATATATGGAACCGGTACCATATATGGTTACAGGTACCATATATGGTACCCCTTCGATCAAATGATAAGGGGTACCATATATGGTACCCTTTCGATCGAGGCCTCAGGTGGTACCATATATGGTACCGGTACCATATAAGGAAACGGTACCATATATGGTACCGGTACCATATATGGTACCCTTTCGATCAAGGCCTCAGGTGGTACCATATATGGCACCGGTACCATATATGGAAACGGTACCATATATGGTACCCTTTCGATCGAGGCCTCAGACATACATGTAACAGGGGGGTCTCCCCCCCCCCCCCACCCGTCTTAGGCCAGACCCCCCCCCCCCCGGATAGGGACCCCCCTCGAAAGCGAGACGATTTTTCCGACCCCCCCCTCCGATTTTTCTGGCAAGCAATTTTTGAGCAAATTTTTGCGATTTTTTGCAATTTCAGACACAAAAATTACCAAAATCGCCGGTAAAACAGCACTTTTTAGCTGTATTTCAGCCCAAATTAGCGATTTTGGCCCAAAAATTGCGATTTTTTTCCATTTTTGAGCGTTTTTTAGTGCCGGACCCCCTCCCAAAATTTTGGCTCAGACCCCCAACCGGCCGGCGCCAGACCCCGCAACTCCCCCTCCCCCATTCGGCTGATGACTTGTTACATGTATGACCTGAGGCCTCGATCGAAAGGGTACCATATATGGTACCACCTGAGGCCTCGATCGAAAGGGTACCATATATGGTACCGTTTCCATATATGGTACCACCTGAGGCCTCGATCGAAAGGGTACCATATATGGTACCGGTACCATATATGGTACCCCTTATGATTTGATCGAAGGGGTACCATATATGGTACCTGTTACCATATATGGTACCGTTTCCATATATGGTACCGTTTCCATATATGGTACCGGTACCATATATGGTACCACCTGAGGCCTCGATCGAAGGGGTACCATTACCATATAAGGACTTGTTACCATTTATGGTACAACTTGAAGGTGTACCGGACATACATGTAACAGGTCATCCGCCGATGGGGGAGGGGGGTTTGGGGGGTCTGGCGCCGGCCGGGGGGTCTGAGCCAAAACTTTGGGGGAGGGGTGGGCATTAAAAAACGCTCAAAAATCGAAAAAATCGCAATTTTTTGGCTAAAAATTGCCAAAAATCGCTAATTTGGGCTGAAATACAGCTAAAAAGTGCTGTTTAGCAGGCGATTTTGGCAATTTTTGTGTGTGAAATTGTAAAAAATTGCAAAAATTTGCTCGAAAATTTACTTGCCAGAAAAATCGGAGGGGGGGGGGGTCGGTGAAATCGTCTCGGGGGGGGGGGGGGGGGGGTCCCCAACCGGGGGGGGGGTCTGGCCTATTTCGGGTGGGGGGCAGACCCCCCCAGACCCCCCCTGTTACATGTATGGTACCGGTACCATATATGGTACCGTTTCCATATATGTGTACTGATACCATATATGTTGTTATTTCCCTGACTGTTATATGAGTTCTTAGTGCAACACACTGTTCCCAGCATCGACAGCAACAGCAGCAGCAGCAGTATCATTATCGTCGTGAGCCTGTTTACTGCAATCGCTGCTGACGCCGTGCTCCCGCTGGGTTGCTCTCCATTGCGTTTTCGCACAAACGAGCCATCAGCTGTTTTTACAGTTCAGCAGCAGGTGTTGAATAGCAGCTCTGGCATCCCCAACTTTCACCTCATTCGGCACGGGTGTGTCTAGAGAGAGAGAGAGAATGAGTGAGTATAAAGCAAAAAAACTACTGTACTTTGCAGGTCCATCGTGGCGCGAACCAACACTTCAGAGTTGGATAGGTCTTTGAAAATTTCTTGGACGCGTTTTACGTATTCATCTTGTTTGAGCTCCTTTCCTGTGGCGGTTCACAGGCTTACTGTTGAAATGAATTCTGAGGCAGACTGTTTAGTTTTAGAAGCGGCGGTTTATATATAGACAAACTAGAACATCAGGTGCACTTAACGTAAATCAAAAATCGGCCAGAGGATATTACTGGACAGCCTAGGCGTTGAAACACACAACACAAAGTATACCTCGTACGTACGCAGGCCAAGAAAGCACGAGATAACGGGTTGGATCGCTTTAGAGACAGATGATGGATGAAACCAGTTCTCATGGGGGCAGTCAAAGGCGGTCGACAATCTATCACAGAGTGCTGCCGTCTAAGAAATATCCACTTATAAATGGCAACGCGTGGTGTCTGTCTGTTTGTTTGTTTGTTTGTTTGTACGGAACGTTCGTTTTTAAGCTTTAAGAGCGATTTTTTCTGGTACTTTCGGCGATTTTCTCGATCTTTTCGCAATGAGAGGCTGACACAATTTTGGGACTGCTATTTAGAATCGGAATTCCGTTAATATCTAATTATTAAATTAATGATTTCTTTCAAATCAACTTTGGACAGTTTCTGCGAAGCACCGCTGTGCGGCGCGCATGGCAGTTGGCGACGTGGATAACCCGTTCGGCAGGTGTATCATTGTATCATATTCGGTCTTGACGCTGGGCAGCATACAATTCAATGGTTTTTACCCAAGAGTAACTTGTTGTGAAGCACTGTTACCCACACGCTACCACAGCATTATACTTTTTGGGCCAGGGTCCCCTGTGGGGTATACTTGGCAGGCACAGTGGATCGCCTGGAGTATGCGAGGTTGCTCGCGCCAAAGATCCTCTTCAACACCTCAGGCAACAGTGGAACACTGAGCTGCAGAGTTCGTTTCGCTCCTACACGCCTTTTTTGAGGCTTCTGTGACTGGAGCTGATTCGATGGCGCTTGAGAGCACTGCAGAGCAACTTCAAGAACAAGGACACTACTGGCGACGTGGATAACCAGTTCGGCAGGTGTATCATTGTATCATATTCGGTCTTGACGCTGGGCAGCATACAATTCAATGGTTTTTACCCAAGAGTAACTTGTTGTGAAGCGCTGTTACCCACACGCTACCACAGCATTATACTTTTTGGGCCAGGGTCCCCTGTGGGGTATACTTGGCAGGCACAGTGGATCGCCTGGTGTATGCGAGGTTGCTCGCGCCAAAGATCCCCATCAACACCTCAGGCAACAGTGCAACACTGAGCTGCAGAGTTCGTTTCGCTCCTACACGCCTTTTTTGAGGCTTCTGTGACTGGAGCTGATTCGATGGCGCTCGAGAGCACTGCAGAGCAACTGCAAGAACAAGGACACGTGCAAGATGAACAAGATGCCTCTGAGAATGCGATCTCAAGCATAAAGGAGAGAACACTGTACATCAATACAGCTAGAAGCAGCATCGATGGTCTGTCCATCGCGGCTGTTGCACAGTCTATTGGACTAGAAAACACTCCTGACCTGCACCCTCAGTTTCTTTACAGAGTGCGTAATGCACTGAAACTGAGCTATGCCAGCAAGGCAGCTAGAGACACTGTACTAGAGAAACAATTGTGCATCAATGAACAACTCTTTCAACCTGAACTGCCCTTTGAACTTTGCTCAACGAGAAGACTGGTGCTCTGCCTGTATGGCATCCCAGTGTATGAGACTGAGGTGAACATAGCTGACTGGCTAAAGGAGAAGGGAGTCAAGCCTGCTGGAGAGTTTCGCTGGCTGACTTATCCCAACACAACGATTTGCACCACAGGCAGATCAGTGAGTAGAGGCCCCCAGAGAACTAGAAATACCAGGGTTCGCCTGGTATCAGTCAACAATGGTCAAAAGGAGAAAGATAAACAAACATCTGGTACTGGGGCATGCAACGGTGGTGCAAGAAGTGCTTGCAGAAGGGGCACGATAGCCAACACTGCCCACCTCCGGAGGCAGAGACCACTGACGATGTGGTCGCAGTTGTGATCGATGAAGTCCCTGTACAATAGGCCACAGAGCAGGTGGTGGAGCACACAGAAACTCCAAGGCTACCGAAAGGAAGCTATAGCAAAGTAGCTAGGAGTCCAGCAGTGACGCTGCCTCCAAAAAAGCAACAGCTTAAGGACCGTTTGCACACAGAGTATGGTGCCAATGTGACCATCTTCTTCACTAAGAAATTCGTCTTCTCCAACCACCATCCTTGCAAGTTTACTGTTGATGGAGAGACTTACAGCTCGACTGAACAGTACCTCTTTGTGCAAAAGGCTAGAAAGTGTGGCACCCAGAAAGTGGTTAGACAGATGAAAGAAACAGAAGATGCAGCTGCTGTAAAGAGACTAGGGGAGCAGATTCGTTGGCCACACAACACTCAGCACTGGTACGAGTTTGCTGAAAAGCAACTAGAGGAGGCCAATGAAGCAAAGTATCGGCAGAATCCAGAACTGCGCCATCAGCTGTTCATGACCTGTGGTACCAGGCTTGTAGAAGCTTGCTCAGACCAGCTCTGGGGTAGCGGCTTTAGACTTGGAGACACCAAGAACAACATTCCAGAACAGTGTACTGGTCTCAACGTTTTCGGTGACCTGCTCACTCACCTACGGAGGAGACTGATGACTGACTATCCAGCTGAGGCGAAAGCTGCTAGAGATGCTAAGAAAGGAGGCATGAAGCGAGGGCTTACAGAAGAAGATAGTAGTAGTTCTGTGTCTAAACTGTCAAAACACTAATGGAAGTGCTTACTGTGGCCACTCTTAATGTAGCTGGACTACGTAGGAGCCCAAAAACATTTATAAGTGGATGTATCACATTACATACGCCTGTATCACAATCAACTTTCTTATGCGCGCGAAGCGCCTGGTACCAATCATCCATGGTCAGGAAGAGGAAAATCAACATCTGGTACTGGGGAATGGAGCGCTGGTGCAAGCGGTGCCTCAAAAAAGGACATGACAGTAAACACTGCAATCCACCAGAAGCCAAGACTGCTGAGGAGGTAGTCACAGTCCTAATCGATGAAGTACCAGCTGAGGAAGGACAAGAGCGGCCAGTAGCTCATATCCAGACACCACATTTGCCAAAAGGAAGCTACAGCAAGGTAGCTAGGAGTTCAGCAGTGCTTTTGCCACCTGAAAAACAACAGCTTAAGGACAGACTGCACACTGAGTATGGCAACAATGTCACTGCCTTCTTTACCAAAAGCTTTGTTTTCTCAAATCACTACCACTGCAAGTTTGTTGTGGATGGAGAGGCTCCACAGGATGGAGATTCCACAGAGCAGTACCTCTTCGTCAAAAAGGCCAGGCATTGTTGCAAAAAGAAGACAGAGCAGCAGATGAAAGAAAGCAATGATGCAGCTTCAGTAAAGAGGCTAGGTGAACAGATTCACTGGCCAGACACCACGCAGGAGTGGTACAAGTTCGCTGAACAGCAGCTGGAGGTTGCCAATGAGGCAAAGTTCAGGCAAAACTCAGAACTACGCCATCAACTTTTCTTGACATGTGGCACCAGACTGGTGGAAGCATGTGCAGACAAGTTGTGGGGAAGTGGCCACAGACTAGGAGACCCTAAAAACAACAACCCTGATGAATGGACTGGACTCAATGTGTTCGGTGACCTACTGACACATCTGCGAAGAAGACTCATGAGTGAATATCCAGCAGAATCTAAAGAAGCTAGAGAAGCAAAAAAAGGTGTAAAACGTGTGCTCAGTGCCTTTCTCAGTGATGATAGTGCAGATGTGACTGGTAAGTTAGCTAAGCATTAGTTGTTTATCCAGTGTATAGGATTGCACAGATTAGTATACTGCCAATGCCAATGTAATACAGTTACCTACTTGATACTTGTTGATTAAAAAAAAATACCCAACAACTTGAGCTATTCAATACCGCGGTTAGCACCCGATCCATGATGATTGTGGTGCAATATTCGCGATGCTACGCGAATGACGTGCATAGCAGTTGGTGTCCTCTTTGGGTGTGAACTAAACGATTCGGTAGACGTACCGCATGACGGCCGCTATGCTATTTTAGAATTGGAATTCCGTTTACAGTATTAATGATTTCGTTTTGGCCACTTTTAAATTTCGCGCTGACTTTGTGGCATGTAACTACAGCCATGTGAAGCGTATGATTACGGTGTTCAGTTATTTGTTTGTGGGCCTACATTTTGTTTCAAATTTCGCGCTGACTTTGTGGCATGTAACTACAGCCATGTGAAGCATATGATTGCGGTGTTCAGATATTTGTTTGTATGGGCCAGTACATAAATCGCCTGCTCGAAAAATCGATGCGGTACGGACAAGCACACCGCTGTGATGTGATACACAGTTTTGTTTCGTGAAATCGCCTAATCGCCTAATCTGCTGGAAACTTGAAAAACAACAAAAAATTGTGCAGCAAGAAAACGGAAAATTCAGTAGGGGGCGTCCATAAATTTCGAAGTTCGGTGGGGGGTTGGTGCAAAAACTTTGCCTAGCTTCGCATGGGGGTGGGGGTACAAGATTTATATCCTGCGTAGCATGTACGCATGTATCACGATCAGCTTTTTATAGCATATATCACATTACATACGCCTATATCACGATCAACTTTCTTATGCGCGCGAAGCGCGCAATGGCGTCTAGTTTCACAAACAAGGTGCATAGGAGATAATTGGCCTGCCTAGACCTACCTGAAAGGACTATTAACAGGCAAAGAATGCAGTTAAGAAACTACCTATACACCGTGGCGTATCGAGGATTTCGACCAACCAGGGCAAGAAAATTTAGCAAAATTTGCCTTCAAAAACGCGTTTAAAACAAATCCCAGGCTTAAAATTAACAGAAATTACAAGTTTTAGTAGTTTAAAGTGGCCTGGTTGGGCTTCTGCCCGACCAGGGCGAGAGAATTTTGAAAATTTAGCCTTCAAAAACGCATTTAAAAGGCATTCTGAGCACAAAATAGACAGTTTTGGTACATAATTCATTAGTTCCGCTTATTTTTGACAGACTTTCTCTTCCTGCCTCCACCGCAAAGGGGGGGTGTACCTCCCTGGATACGCCACTCCAATTACTCCAATTCCTAATTCCCTCACTCCTCTCTCCTATAAAAAAGTGACGTCCCGGCACTTGCATGCAGTTAGTTATAAGCAAAGCTACAATCGTTGGCGGCGCAATCAGGAGGTGTGAGGAGAAAATTAATGAGATTGGAGTACGTTCATGAAAAATACATAGAAGGCAAAATAAGAAGTACGCTAAATATCAGATGGGCGAGTACAATAAAGTCAAAACATTCCTAAATCAATGATTATAGACGGTTACAGCAGTTACCTACGTTATCAATCGGTCTTCTTGCAAGGCAGTGGAATAGTCCGTTCATCCAAGGTTTTGTGCACCACGAGCAGAAGGCAACCGTTCAGGGGCCGTATTCTGGAACTAGGGTTAACTCTAACCCTGGGTTAATCAGCCAAACCCTGGGTTGCTAAACCCGACCTTCTAGCCCGTATTCTTGAAGTTAAAATCTAACCCGGATTTACTAACACGCAGGGTTCAGCCCTAGCCTGTGTTACCAAACGCAGCGTTAAGCTCTAACCTGGGTTAGCAAACCCAGGGTTAGCGATAAGTAACCCAGGGTTAAAATCAGGTAAAAACACAAAAACATATTAGTCGTTTGACGTTGTCCCTCACCCAACGTACAATGTACTACATGCGTGCAACATGTACTATATGCGGCTTAGATTTCGACTTGTTTTTGCTTTTGTCTTTTGTTTTATGTTTGTGTTTTTCCGTTCTTAGATCGTGTCGCGTGTGTAAGTATCTCAGATATGTCACAAGCTGCGGATTCAGTTGGTTCCCACAAGAAACCGCTGTTCAGTGAAGTGAAAAGACTGTCATAGTGCAGCTCTATGATCTTTCTCGTGATCATCAGGCACAGACGTGGCCCCCATTTGATGCTCACATGTCATCCACTACATTTCATGATCGCCTCCGACTTCTACGACCATAAGCCCTTTCATTAGTTACCAGTAGAGATGCATCATGCAACCGTAAAGAAAAATACCGGACACCAAATACTGGATATCAGATAATTTTCACAATACCAGTTCCAGCCTTGGCTTTTGGAGCGCTTCTGATGTTCTTGTTTGGCATGTTCAGCCTGTACAGAACAGACGGGTAATTTCAATCGGTTATAATTTTACTGCAGTTCCGTCCACCTTTCATAGAATACAACCAGCAGATTTTTCGCTGTAGCAACCGCAAATCTCAACCGATTTGAATGAATCCTTTTTTAGATGAAAGATAGATAAATCCTTAAAAGGCTGCTGAAATTTTCATTAATGCATTCGGCTTAGTTCCTGAGATATTGGCTCTCAAAATCAAAACAGTGATTTTGGCAGTGAACAAGAGGGATTTCTTTATTATTTTGCACTTCGTAATAAAACGGATTCCTGCTACTGCTAAGGGCTATTGGAAGCTTTACTGGTGACACAGAAATTCGGTTTACTTGAACACTAAACTATCATTAGCATAGGCAGTAGGAATCTGCCTTATTATGAAATGCAACGGAATCGCTCTTGTTCTTTGGCAAAATCTGTTTCGACTTAGGTAGAAGGCAAATATCTCAAGAACTAAACTGTGAATCTCAACAAAAATGGCACCAATCTTTGAAGAATTTATCAATCCTTTATTCAAAAAGGATTCATTCAAATCGGTTGAGATTCATGGTTGCAAAAGTAAAAAATCTTCTGGGTTGTATTTTTTTGACGAACCCTGTAGATAGATACAATGTAAAACAAAAGCTTTTCTCGACATTGCCCCAGCCTTTTTGGTAAATATGAACACCAGCGAACGAACACAAATTGTAGTATAAAAATGTTTATTCAGTCAGTCTTGGAGGGCGACCATGAATCTAAATCTGTTTAGAGTGTTTGCGAACAATGTCCTGAAGTCAGTCTGTGTTGTCCCAACTTGGTAGAACCGTCAATCTACAATTTGTACGTTTAGGAATTTGGTCGAGCGGTGCGAGGCTGTTTCATCCGATTGATTCGTAGTAGACGCGGAGCTGTCGGTCTCGAGCTGGGCATGGAATTTCGGCCGGAGGAACAGCAGCATCAACTTTTCGTAGTGCCCGCCGTGCCGTCTGTTGTGCTGGAGTAGGATGAGCCGCAGCCGGTGGTTCCAATCGTGGAAGAGCCACCGGACGTGAACAATCAACAAGTGGATGCTGCGGTTGCGTAGCCTATTCCTAATCCCATGGGAGGTTTGGTCTTGTAAATTTGTTAAGCATGTTTATACTGTAGTACATACGTATGTTTTCAATTCAATTCAAGGTGCTATGTAAGTCGAGTTGAGTGTGTTGTATAAACTTCCGCTAGCTAGACTGTTTGTATGAGATAGGCCACTACAGCTTTGTCTGTAGTGCCTATTTTCTTTTTATATCGTAAAGCGTTACTTGCTTGCTTTGCTGCCCGGCCTCTCTCCGATCGATTGCAGTTAGCGCTAGAGCTCAAAGGAAAATGTCGGCTCGGCTAACGCACGCGCCAGTCTGTTTTCTATTAGTGTGCTATACAAGTCATAGTTTCATATGCTCAGATTTTCTCACCTGCGCTTCATGTCTGGCCGGAAAGGCTTGGGGCACTAACAAGTGTACTTGGTGTAGAAGCTATTCTGGCTGCTATCTGGAGGATGACACTGCGACTGAGAACCCAATCTGCACTTTACTCACAGAAATTATGAAACAGAAATTCAAATGCCATTGTCAACACGGAAAACAGACAATGGTGAGTCAAAATTCACTTTAATATTGATATGTGCTACATGTAGCAGGACTCTTTTTGCAGATAACCTGTATGTAGTGAGCGTGGTTGCAAGCACTCAGCCAGACAGTAGTGTTTCGCTGCTCCTGCAAAATGCCTTTGTCAGAATCTCTGGTACTCTCGCTCGTTTGTTTCCAGTAAAGGTAGAAAGCACAGAGACTTTATGGGAACGCTCAAACACTACAATAGAATTCTGGGGGCAGGATGTCGGAGAGATGAAGTCAGTTCATATTTCGATGCAGCTAAAAAGTACATATCGCGGAACTATAATAACGCTGGACAAATGGTACAATTTTGTTTGGAAATTCAACGTGCAGTATGTAGAGAAAACAAATGACAGGTTGGTAGAAGAAATATACGTTGTGAAAATGCCAGGAACTTATGCCTTGAGGCTAACCACCCAGACCTATATCTGACGTTTGAGTGCTCAGGATGTGGCAACATGCTGGAGGAAGGCTGCTGGCCACTGGAGAGGCTGTAAGAAGAAACACCCTGAACCGGTGAGTGTGGTGAATAAGGAAGGACTTGTGTGTGTGACTTGTGCACTGAAGTATTTCAGTAAAAAATGGGGCTCACTCAACACTGTCGGTGAAAACACCCAGTTGAGTATAATGAAGGGCTTCCGAAGCCCAGTGGCAAGAACACTAAGTGGATGAGATGCAGCTACTTGCTAATGCTTGGCTTGACTTGAATCCAATGCCGATCACACGCTTTGGACAGGCTAGGGCGTTAGCCACTGTGCTACCCCATAGAATGGTCAACATGATCCAAGAGCGTCTGAAGCACGCAGCGTTTTTGGCAATAGCCGATCGGGTCAAAGCCGAGCGTGAAGCAGGTATGCCTGACTCCCCTCCCTCAAGTCCAGAGGCAGCAAGTGTCAGTGTTGAGCAGGATGACGAGGTCCTGACAGTCTTGAGAGAGCTGATGCAGTATGATGGGGCAATCCTCTGATCGCAGCAGCGAATGTGTATGCCCAACAGGCCAGAGAACCTGACTAATCGTCAGAAAAAGTCGAAAGAACGGTATGAACTAAAGAAGCTCTGGCAAGAGGAGTAATGTGAAAGAGCCAATGAGTAAAACGCATTCATATTGAGGTATCAATTGTTTTTGTTGTCATTTTGGTGAACAGTTATTGGTGCCATAGTGATTGTTCTGTTGCACCGTCTGTCTTAGAGCCCTACAGCAGAGTCAGTCCGTGAAAGAAATGGAAAGTGGAGGTGAGTAAGTAAAAGTCCGCTGATATAGGTTAAATAGTGAACGCTTGAAACTTGTTACTATTGAGCTCTTAGGCTGTTTGGCAGTTAGTATGGTTAGATTTTCTGCCGCTAGCTCGGCAGTGCATTAGACAATTGTAGCGGTCAGTCAGACGTCCAGTGAAACTTGCGGACAGAACCGGTGCGGGGCAAGGGCGTTTAGCCGGCAGTATATGTTGTGACTGTCTAGTGGTCCAGTATTTGGATTTATGGCGACAAAACTTTATTTAGGATGCTAGGACTTTGAATGGTAATTATTGAGCTTTGGACTAACTTCTCCAAATTACAGTTACTAGAAATAGCATAAACAAGCGCTATGTATGTAGGTGGCCTAAAAGTTACCGTTAGAATGCGCTCGTTTGTATTTTCTGCTTGTCTTTTGAGGCGCAGCAATTAATCAGGTACTTTCTGCTATATTTCAAGCGTTGCGGTTTACTATTTACGGTAATTCTGCAAGGTCGTGCCTTTCCATCGAAAATATTGTACGGAAAAATTTATAGTTACTGAACTTGAGAAATCACCGAGTTAGCCAAAGTGACCCAAACAGATTGCTTGCCGGTACCCAGATTGAACTCCGAAAAATACGTCTTGCCAAGAGCCCTCCGCATGAGCCGGGATGAACAGGTGATAAAATCTCGGATGGCTTGTACTGACTCTATGCCGTGTGCCTATTAGCACAAATAACATTTACCTAGGGTAGTGGTACCATATATGGTACCGGTACGTAGGGTAGTGGTACCATATATGATACCCCCACGTTCGGGGTCTGTGGTGGTACCATACAATGTATATGGTACCGCTACCCATGGGCCATGGGTGCCGGTACCATATATGGTGACGTTCTTGTTGCCATACTGTATAATGAATTGAATAGATCCCTTCAACCACTCTGGGAAACTTTTCTGTATGTAGAAATATTTCACGGAATGTGCATAAATCGAAAATAATGCAATCGAACTACCCTAAAATTCCAAAAAAAAGCGACGTCGTTTTTTGCTAACCCCCTCCCCCTCCTGATGCGTCGTCTATCGTCGCATTTCAGCCGACCCTCCTCCCCCTCTGGAACGTCGTTTATAGACCCTCTGGTCTTTTAGTCCTGCACATTATTTTTTCAAGGTACAAATTGGTCAGGTGTTTGAGTGCGCTTGTTCCCGCAAGAATAGTGGATGCGCCTTTTTCTTGTATTATAGTTGCGGACAAAAGCTTCCTAGGCACCTAAAAACGTTGACGTTTTCGACACCAACCCGCACCCCCCATTCGACGTTTTCTGACGTTCAACCAACCACCCCCACCCCCTCTCTGAGCGTTGTAGTTTATGGATGGCCCCTTATGAGGGCTAGCAGTGTGTCTTATAATTTGTTCCTGGTCTACATCTATTGTCTATATCGCTATGCTGTGCTGCGCCACTGTTTAGCAGCAATTGCTTACCATCCACAGGAACTGCTGCCATTATGATTGGTCGATGTCTATGAATATTGCTCGCCTAGACCATATCCATCATCGCAGCTGAAGACTATGGCTCAGGAAGGAGATAATATTGATCAATTTTCGCCTACCTATCTCTCTGTGCACCAGGCATAAGATTCAATGAAAGTCTACATGTGTCTACAGTTGTCTGTATATATACATATTCATATACATTGCTTGTATAATGTACATATGCTTGTTTATATATATATATATATATATATATATATATATACATATGTATTGGATTTTCCAATATGTTTTGAACATATGCAGATGACCTCCAAAGCTGCGGACGAAATATCTCGCTTCTGCAATTTTCTCTATGTTCACCATACACCATGTGTGTTTACCATATGGTGACGATATAGTTTAGCTTCTCTATACCTGGTTCAATGACACGAAGAATATAGAACTAGTAACAGAAAGATAAATTTTAAGAATGCTTGGCTTTCATTGAGAGCAAGTATTAGGTATGGCCAATGGTTTTCAAAAATTCACGCTACAGCAAAAAATTATGCTGAAACCGCCGATAACATGACCGGATACGATAATTTACGCAAAAAACCGCACTTGATTCCATGAAAAATTAGAAAAATGCGATCTAAAAACACCCGTCTGCGAAGAACTTTTGTATGGCGCACTTGGTACCATTTTTATTTATCGGCAACAGATTTGAATAACTGGCGCTACAAGGAAAAATTTATGCTAAAACGGCAAAACATGGCCGGATGCGATTAGTTACGTAAAAAACCGCACGTAATTTCATCAAGAATTGGAGAAATGCGGGTTCAAAACAGCCGCGTGGGTCAAATCGCGTAAATTAGTGTTTATAACTTGGTCGCCGTCTCAGCGGTGGCTGATTTTCTATGGCGCGAGTTACGAAGGTGCAACCAACTTGATTGTTTAAAATATACTATAAAGATGTGAATATTCGTCGCACAGCTAAATTAATGCGAAAAAGTATGGTTGCAATTGTTAGGTACAATAAAAGCCAGAAATGGCAAAAATTAAGGGTTGCAGAAACTTCAACACCGTTTGTGGGGTTAACGACAAACAGCAGAGAGCCAGTTCTTATATCAGTCGAAAGCCTGAAGTCTACTGTACATGGAACCGATTGAACATCTTGCGCCGAATTTGTCGTTTTTTCACAAGAACGAGGAACACGAAAAAAGTCCACGAAAAAGCCGATTTTCAGTAGTTAAGAAAGAATCCAATTTGTGGGGATCGCGTCAAACTGTGCTAAGAAAAAAAGTGGTGCTATATAGGTAACGAGTTGCGGTGATTTTAAACCCGGTTGAACAAAACTTGAATCAAGTCTCCTTTCAGCAGAAAATGGACATTGAAAAACGACGAATTCAGTTTTCGAGAGGAAAATGCTCTTTAACGGCCTTTAGGTGAAATTTAGGTCGGCATAATTATTCTGAGTTTCAGGAGTCTGGTACCAGACAGATGACAAGCATGAGCAAGGTGCAGAAGGCACTGATTCAGCAGCTGATGTACCATCAGTTGATTGACAGGCAGTGGAAAAGGAAGAAGAGCAAGTGATGGAGGAGGTCGAGGATGAGCAGGAAGATCCTGATCCAAACCTCTGGCGGTCTGTCGGCAAACGCTACACAGACAAGCGGGTGCAACGGCAGCTCCAGTCGGTTCCCATTTACCTACTCACTGTCACCAGCTTTCGGTAGCCTGGGCTGGGCTTTGTACCGACGACCAACTCTTTGGGGCAAGAAACTTTCCACGCCGAGAGGATGAACGCATGACGTCGCGCACAGTGGCTATGCGGCCTAAACCACTACACCAACTGTGCCGGCTACCGTATAGGTCGATGGCTGAGTCTTCGCCAAGCGCTTGCAAACAGGGCAGCTAATGCAGTGGCAATAGATATCGAATCCTTCCTGTAACTACTATTGTAGTAGCGTTGATTATTCAATACTGGTGTTTACATAACGATGTTACACTTTGTAGATGCTATCACAATAGTAGCCACAGCTCAGTCGGCTAACTTCTGTTATGTTCACGGCTTTACTATGGTGCCAAAGTACCACTTCAGGTCCTATTAAAGCCACTCGATCGGGTTTCCATCTGCTGACCACCGGCCTCGGGCCTGGTGATTTATGTACCCTTTGACTAGCCGACTGTTGTTTTGGTTCAGTGATCAAAGCAAAACTAGAAATGAATACATGCAAATTTGGTCACGCTAGAGAACTATAAAAAGAAACGAATAAACTTTATACATTACCTTTCTCATGGAGAATGGCAGCAAAGTAATGATTTTTAGGATAACTCTCAAGGATACATAGGACGCGTCACTTCTGCTGTCCGATCACTGTCACGATTTTTCATTCTACACGCTGCGGTCAACCTAAAGCTTATTAGAACGCATGTTGTCGTTGTTCAACTCGTATACCTGATAATTTCAGTCAATTTTGCAGTCCAAATGTCCTTTAAATAAGTTTTTGAAGGCTAATTTTTCAATACCGCCCTGTATAAGAAGTGGCAGGGCTTTCGAACCGGAAGTCGGGCTTCGTCCTGACAGAAATGGTGTGCAGGTTTTTATTGAATCTATTCATTTACTTACTGAAGAAAATAAGCAGAAAAGCGCAAGGAAGGACAAATTCATGTGTAGGTGTTCTGCATTAAAACTGCATTCAAACAGAAGAGTGAAGTTAGTGCAGTTTTCTTCACTACTTCAAGGGCTATTTATAAGTCTAGCACTATCATACAAAGCAACTTCTCATACATAAGTACTGTCATACAAAGCAATCCATCAACGTGCTGTGCTGCAGGTAGACTACAGTCTGTAGTACGTAGTTAGCTAGTTTTTGCGCAGTTATTACCCTTAGCATCTACAGTAATACATATACGTTTCCTTTACTTCCTTTTGGTATGAAGTTAGAGTTGAAAAAATAAGCAATTTTAATCGAACAAACGCAGAATTAAAATTTGCGTTGCATACAGTTCAGTTTTAGGTTATTTTTTGCGATATTCGATTGCTACTACATGCTAACGAATTTTTAAGAAAAATCTAAACTTAATTTAGGTATGGCTGGAATGTTAGCCGTTACGACGTTACGGAAATTAATCACGTAACGCGTTATGGCAAGAAATTAGCCGTTTTAATTACCGTAACACGTTACGAATACGGAAATTAAAATCTGGTAAACCGGAAATAACACGTACGTTAATTACCGATCTTAATTTACTTTGCCCATCCCTACATATATATATACCTGTTGTTCACTGAAATGCAATTTTTGGCCCAGTTATGCAAGTATTGTTTATTGGGTACTGGCGGTCCCAGGTTTTGATATTGTGTATTGGGCATTGGGTTTTTCAAGTATTGTTCGCACTCTAAACTTTGACAAAAAGAAATGTTGAGGTACATAGTGAACGAGTGTGTTACCTGAAGTCATATCATATCAGGCCGTCAGAATCTATGACACAGTAAACGTAATAATTAATATACCCCGCGTTGAACAGACCTGAAAAAGTTAATAAGAAGTAGAATGTTAATTCGTTTTAACTGTGATTGCAATAGTTCAGTGTATTGATATAAACCAGTTGGACATCTATTAACTGGTGATTTTAATAATATTATGAATGATAATCTTAGGCAGCTATTCAGTAAAGGCGCTAAATACAGGGAACCTGTTCCTATTAACTGCAAGAATTGGTTCAGTTGATAAATCTACAAATATTTTAATTTTTTTGTAAAAAAAATAGTATTTGTTGGTATTGTATAAAGAACCTGGGATTACATATTGTAAGAATAACTTTACAGTTTTGGGAACTGCAGCGTACACACCATATAATTTATCTCAGATAGAAGTTACTAAAAGACACGAAAACATGGTAGCAAAAACAGCACATCAAAACCTTTGCAAAGCTAAACGTTTTTTATCTTTGCGGAAATAGCCTGTTGCTATCTCCACCAACTGGTTGCAGTTCGCCATGCCTGTCTGAGCCAATCAAGGGGATTTTCAGGGGGTATGCCTGGAGAATGTGGGTGACTGATAAGATTCCAGAGCTGCAGACTTGATACTGACCTCATAATCTAGAGCAACCACCGGCAGCAGGAGTTCCTTGTCTTCTTGTACCCCTGCGCACCTGTTTCTTCGGAACACCTTGCATCAGGTTGCTGAACACAACACATCGACCTTGCTCTTGGCACCATGTACATTTTCTGGCAGACTCCAATAATTTATCAATAATGACTTTGTAATCAGGGCACGCAAAAAGCATGTTGCCACCACCACTGAACCAAAAACACAGCAGATACGGCAAGAAACTGCATGGTTTGCTGATGCTTCAGTAGTCAACAACTGACCGGTCGGCCTTAGTCACTCTCCATCCAATGTTCTGGGCTCGTTGCTGCTATCGTCAGTGAACAAACCAGTTGGCTTATCTTTCATTCACGCGCTCTCGATCGAATCTTCTGGGCTCGCTGCGGCTGTTGTCAACAGACTGCTCGGCCTTTATTTTTCATTCACGTGCTCTCGATCGAATTCCCAAATCTTAGCTGCCTTGATGGCATCAACTTCTTTTGGTTTTTGATATGTTTGGTCTGCCAGGGATGCTATTATGTCGTAGCTCATGCTGACTGTAAGGTTCTAAAGTTGTAAGCAGTGATGTAAAAAATTAATTCAATTATAACTGAAATTCGCACAATTGGCCCGTTTTATATCTCAATTCATTTTATATTATTTGATTAAAATTCAAAAGTTGGACCGTAATTTAATTGTAATTTAAGAGCCACATTTTATAAAACCGGGGCAGGTCGCGGAACATGAAAAATTCTGACCTATAGTTTTTATTTGATAAATTGATAGGTCTATGGTAGAAAATAACACACGACAATTATTTTCACTCGCCTGTCACTAATATGCAAATTAGGGCCGAAAACATGTTTTTCCAGCCAAATTCGGTGTTTCTTTTATTTCTACCGTGTGCGTGGACAGATCAGGCTGATATTTTCAGAAATAATGATAGGTATATTGCGTGTTTTACCTATAAAATTTTAAAAGGATCGGCCAAGGTTGAGATTGCGAATTATAATTTTTTGGGTTCTGGTAAAAAATCGAATTTTGCAAAAAAAGGTACCTCGAAATTTTCCACCAAACTTTCAGTGTAGGTTGCTTAAATGTCCCTCAAAGTAACCCTCTTTTTTCGTTTGTGGACTTTGTCTCTGTTTCGAGAAATTAGTGTTCGAATTTTCATGCACGCGTTGGTAGAAAAAACCGGAATTTACTTTCAGCTTTCGTTTGAACAAACAGATCTTTTAGCGTTCGCTCTCGCTCGAAAGAGCGCGCAATGGCCGATCGATTGGTTGGTCGACGGCTAGAAACAAACTACTGAGTCGGGTACAGTAAGAGTTTAAAGTGAGCGAGTCGACTACACTGCAATATTTTTCATGTTCTGAGTTTTATAATGTTGTTATCATGACTTTTGCCTCAAAATGGGATTGGAAAGTGTATGCAAACTTTGGAAAAAGCTGAGCATGCCTCTAGTAAACTATTTTGAGGCAAAAACCATATTAGAAATGGAGAAAATCGTAGTATGCTGGCTAAACTCGCTCACCTTAAACGAGTCTGCTCAAACGAAATGTAATGAGATCATCTTGTTTTTGCTTAGAAATTAATGTGCATCAAAAAATCGATTGTTCCCGTAAAATATGAAAGCCGAATTTCTTTAATTCTTGGACAAGTACGCTTGTATGACACGCAACATGCACCCCTTTTCACACTTTAGGAGTTTGCTTTGGTTGGGTGAAATTCGACTCTTATACTGCAGCCAAAAACCTCCAATTTAAGTGTTAAGCACTTTCGATGCAAGAGTTTTCTGACCAGGCCAGGTTTATTTGTTTGTTTATTGTGTACGTTCCTAGTGGCAGCATATATATACTTTTTCTCCTTTCCATACTATGGTACTTACTGTACATCCACTGCTTTTACCGTTTCTTCATAGTACCTTCAAACTGAATAGATAATGCAGAACTAAATCACTATAACGTTTTCCAGTATAGTCTACGTGTGTATTGCTTGTGTGTTTACAGTTGCTAGTGGTCTCTTGTACAGGCAGCACCTCAACCTACATAGTAAGCATATGTGGACTTGATTTCCTGACGGTGTCCGTTTTGTTCATTGGCTGATCCGCAAACGGTCTGTCGGTCTGTTGTGTGTGTCAGATTTGTGTGCGCTTTACCGATTGTCTTTCTGTCTTTAGGATAATAAAACTTTGCGTGTATGCCACAAGGGCCAGCGCTACATACGTCTTTGCACTCTTGTTGACTCCCAGCAGTAAATCACTGAGTCACTGTAAATTAGAATGGGACTCTGTGTTACTGTTTTGTAATAAACCATTGTCTTGTACATTTGCGCTATCGGAGGTTTCATACAAAGCTCGGCGTGCCTCTAACAACCATTATTCAAAAGCTTAATGCTATACTTGAAGAAGAGCCGCCAAACAAAACCCAAATCTGCCAAGGTACAGCGTTTTCGAAAAGGTTCCATGTCAATTGAGAGAATGCCTGGAGGTGGCCAGCTGTGCGTTTCACATTCAGCTCTTGAATAATGATTACTAAGGCACGCTGAGCCTTCTCAAAACGTAGCGAACACTTTCCATTCGGATTTTGAGTCAAAAGCCGTGATAAACAACATGATAAAACTCAAAACATGAAAAATATTGCAGTGTGGTCGACTCGCTCACTTTAAACTCTTACAGTACCCGACTCAGTGGTTTGTTTCTAGCCGGCGACCAACCAATCGATCGGCCATTGCGCGCTCTTTCAAGCGAGACCTAACGCTAAAAGATCCATCTGCTCTTACAAAAGCTGGAAGTAAATTCCGGTTTTTTTATACCAACGTGTGTATGAAAATTCGAACATTAATTTCTCGAAACAGAGACAAAGTCCACAAACGGAAAAAGTGGGTTTACTTTGAGGGACACTTAAGCAACCTACACTGAAAGTTTGGTCGAAAATTTCGAGGTACCTTTTTTTGCAAAATTCGATTTTTTACAGGACCTCAAAATTTGCATTTCATTATAATTTGCGATCTCAACCTTCGCCGATCCTCTTCAAATTTTATAGGTACAACACCCAATATACCCAGCATTATTACTGAAAATATCAGCCCGATCCGTTAACACATGCGGGAGAAATATAAGAAAGACCGAATTTGGGTGGAAAAACACGTTTTTGGCCCTAATTTGCATATTAGTGACAGGCGAGTGAAAATATTTCTCGTGTGTTATTTTCTACCATAGAGCTATCGATTTATCAAATAAAAACTATAGGTCAGAATTTTTCATGTTCCGCGGTTAGTAGGGGACCCGCCCCGGTTTTATAAAATGTGGCTCTTAATTGAGATTCGCTCGAAATTTCAATTATTATTTCAATTATTTCCAGTGGAACTAGAGAACTACTACATACTGATTAGAGCTGCATACGAACTTAGAGATGCAAACGAAAACCTATGTCTTTATTGCATATTTTATGCTGACTTTCTATTTGTTTTGTAACATTTTACTCTCTATTTTTAATTTCATAAAGTTTATAAAAGTAAAAATGGTGATTTTGAATGTTTTAAATGGTTGGTGTAGACTCCTCTTTTCGGAGAAGGTACAGTAGGAAGACAAGATCCCTCAAAAATGATAGAAAGAGTTTAGATTGCGTGCTAAAATCAACAGGAAGAAAAGCTCTCGGTTTTACACTTTTTATGCATTTTAAAGAGATTATTAAAAGTTTTTTTGCCCTATTGTTGAAACTTGAGACGCCCAACTAGGCGTTGACAAACTTTTAGATGCTTATACATAAAATACGAGAATTTTAAAAACATGAAATAGACTGAAAATTTGCATAATTGAAATTTTCCGCAGTTCAATAATTTAATTCAAAATATAATTGTAATTGACAATAATGAAAAAGCATCTCAATTAATTTAAAATTTAATTGTTGAAATTCAAATTCCATAATTTTACATCACTAGTTGTAAAGTAAGGTAAGGTGATCAATGAGATCAACTCGAATGTGCCATACAAGTGGGCAACTTCAGAGTTCTTTGAGCTCCACTTTCGCTGCCAGAAGACTGGAAAACCTAGTGCGAGCCGCACCAAACCTGGTATGAAAAGGCAAGAAGAAAAGGTCATTGACGAACTTCATCACCATTCCACTTGGTAATGACGCCCCAATGGCGTTGTTGTTACTTCATGTAAAAGAAAATTTATGCGTGGAAATGAGTAACATTTTTTCTCACTTGGACCAAAGCACTCCTTCCATTCGAAATCTCAAATGAATTAGTAGCTCATCTGGAAGCCCCAGCTCTACTGGTGGATATGGTAGTTTATAACAGAAGAACTGGAGCAACATAATGTCAACTCTTTCCAAACCTTTCGGATAAGTTCTTAAATGAACGCGCAGCTAGGTCAGATTATGTCTATGAGAGTGGGATGAACCACATAAGGTTAACCGTTCAATCAACTGCTGTGGAGAACGGATAAGTTCTTAAATGAACGCGCAGCTAGGTCATATTATGTCTATGAGACTGGGATGAACCACATAAGGTTAACCGCTCAATCAACCGCTGTGGAGAACCCTTGTTTGAGCCTTCTAAATAGCAGTGATATTGGTATACCGTAGCGCTGTTACTTGATAATGTTTCGTGAGCTGCAGCGCTGCACCAACCGACCGTAAACATACTGTTTACATAAACCCTTTACACATGGAACTATTTAATCACACGAATTGGTTAAGCAACCACAGCATAGCAAACCTCATGGTGTTGCACTAGACCGCATGTTATTTTGTTGGATTCTGGTTGTGAGTCACTAACGACATTGGTCTGCTTTTATTATGCTTGACTGCCTTGTTTTATCCCAAGTGTATGTTCTATACAGTAGGCTTGCTATTCAGCCCCTTTCGGAATCTCTATCTCCATGAGAGCATGTGAAAATTGCCTCCAAACTGAAGCAGCGCGCTCCAGACTCGAGCGAAAGAGCGTTCGAACGTGCAGCTTGCTTACTGGTAGAGTTGCATAATAATTTGGTTTGAGTGCAGTGTGTACCAATACATACAAATGGTTTTGCAGGTACTCAGAAAAGGAGGGTCGAATGCGGACTTCTACAGCAGATGTCGTGGCTTTTATTATGGATTTTTTAGTCTGTATGGCAGAGAAGTCGCTTGAATAATTGTCTGATTATACTACTGTACCATTGTTTGTCTGTTAGCCATTGTGTACTGTTGTTGTGTTGTATTTGTGCGTAACCAGTAAACGGTCTGAACAATTGATTACATAGAAGTCCAATTGAGACAGATCTAGCAAGATGACTGCTGTACATGAAGACAAAGTTCCTCCAGCGATCAATAGGTTGCAAGGAGAAACCAATTGGCCCACCTGGAAGAGCCAGATGAAGGACTACTTCGAGGCTACAGAGTTGTGGGACATTGTTTATGGTGATGAGCCCCCACCACCTGCCCCTGTTGCTTTATCTGGAGGAGCTGGTCAAGACGATCGTCGAGAGCGTGACAGACAGGTGAAAGCGGTAAGAGATTATTAGAGAGAACTTCGATCGCCGGTCTATGTCTAATAAACTGCAGTTGATGTCTCGGTTGCTCGATGTAGTTGAACGTTGTAATTTTTTAGGGGGTTGTGCAGTAAAAGTCGAAAAACGTTGAGAGGGGGGTGGGGGTCCAAAATTTTGAATTTTTGAACGTCATAGTTTATGAACGGCCCCTAACAAGAAAGTCGGCATTTGGTACTGCGGCAGGATGTGTAACATTCTTATGTCAACAAGCATTGCAATATTGTTCTAGCGAGAACAGTTTGTATAGCAACGCTATGTAAACTAAACAACATTATGTAATCTAAAAGGAAATTTCACCAATTACCAATTGCAATTTAATGAATTCACCAATTGCAGTATCTGCTCTCAATCAGACATGGGCTAGCATTTCGGCTGAGGGGGGGTAGAATTTTCAATTCCTGAGGGGGGGCTGAGGGGGGGTAGGAGCTCCTGAGGGGGGCTGAGGGGGTGGTAAGCCAAAAAGTCCGATTTTTTGCTAAAATCAAGGTTTTTTGGCTTGTTTTTCATTAAAATAAGCTAAAATAAGCTATTCTGAGCTCATTTACACCTAATCCAGGCATATTTTTATCATAATTTTCTATATAAACTTCTTCCAAAAAATTCCTGAGGGGGGGTAGCGGCCGGCTGAGGGGGGTAGGTCAGAGCCTGAGGGGGGGTCAACCCCCCTCAGCCCCCCCCCCTTTGCCCATGTCTGCTCTCAATGATAGCCGAGAATTCTTAAAATTTATCGTTCTGTTTCCAACATGTAATTTGACGCTTTCTTGTCAGGACTATTGCGATCCCATAACAAATGAATAAATTAAGAAGAAGAATTAGGAGAATTAGCCGCTGGAACCAAACATTCCTCCAGTATCTTAACGTAAAACTCAGCATCCATATTCCCTTTGAAGATGTTGAGGGAAGCTCTGCCACATCGAGAAATTCCGGCCCACATCAAAACGGAGTTGGGGTGTTTGTGCTTTCCCTTTTTCTTCACTGCTTGTCCTTTTCTGTGGCAAGTCTTCTTCTTGTGGACCTATACCACACGGTTAGAATATTCAAGTTCAAATTTCTAGAAGTGCGACCTCCATTTCGATCTTTGCTTCGTCTGTGAAGTATATGCCATCGAAGTCGAAACCTCGAAACATTGTTGCAGCTGTGCGTAGACTAACTTAGCCCATTCCAACCGCTTCGAAACACTGGCCTCTCGGATGGCCTGACAGTAAGTACTGAGTGGCTTTGTATTCCCAGCCAGCCATGACGAGCGCGCCGTAAAGTACGTTACTGCGGGAAACATGTATGTTTTATGTATATGTTTTAAAACATAAATATGTTTGTTTTTGGGAAAACATATATGTTTATGTTGCTCAATATGTTTGCATGTCAAATATGTTTTGTATTTATATGTTTTGAGGTCAATATGTTTCTGGAAACATATACATATTTTGCTATAGGAATTCATGATTTCAAGACTTTTGGTTGCTGCTTGACAGTAAACTTTTCCAAAATCTGACTTTCACTTAAACTTATTGAATCTGAGTGCTATCTAAATTGTTGCAAACCGTTTTAAACAGGAAATTCAGAATTTCAAGTTTGAATTATCGAGAAATAAGACAACATATAAGTGAATAAGCGACTTTTACACAAATATGTTTTATGTTTAAAAATATGTGCATATTCAATTTTCAGAAACATATAACTATATGTGTTATTTATATGTTTGATTGGCGAAAAACATATATGTATAGTTATATTTATGTTTTAAAAATTTCGATATTTTCCCACTGTAAAGTACGTATGCTGATGAATACGCCTAAGTAAAGAAAATTCCTCTTACAAAATTTTTAACAGCAAATTAACAGCCTTCGCCTTCCAATTGATCCTGCAAGTCTTTGCCTGTTGTTTCATCGCTACAATCCATTTCTTGTTGTACATAGGACATCTTCGTTGGACGGCCTGAGCCCGGCTTCCGCCCAATGTCGTTGGTGACTTGATACGTTTGTAATAGCGAGATACAGTGGATGCCGAAACAGAGTTGCCACTCCTTTTTAGTTTTTTAGCAATCTAATTGGGACGCAAACCGATTTTCCTAATGTATTCCAGGATTCGAAGTTTTTTATACTCAGTCAAATCAAATGAGGCTTTCTAACACGAGCTCCAGACAACTCCAACTCTTTATCGGCGACTGTGCATCTGTGTCGTGCCTGTCTAAAGCAGTGTATGTGTGTGCTGTCAATCTTGTTAGCTTGCTAAGGTTACTAGTTATTGTTTGCTGGAAACAGGCTGAGGAACCAAGACACCACATTGTGTAATAGGTAGCCGGCTCAGATGACCGGTCTGCAAGGGAATTATAGTTTTGGTTTGATATGTCACCGTGTAATAGTTACCCTTTCGGGTAGCCCATCTTTATAGCAGTGCGCATTTTGTAAGCGTTATTGTTAAATTGCCCGTTAATGTGCCAAAGTGCTTTTTATCTTGTCTTTCTACTCTGTATTGACCCAGTGAAAAACCTATAGTTTTTAACTGCAAGTTATTGGCACCCCTGTATCTAAAACAGCATCACATAGATCAACCTCTTCAGTCATATCAGGTTCAAGCAGAAGATGTATCACTATTTTTGGGGCAAAGCAATGCAATTAATAAATAAAACAGGGGTAATAGGGAATCCATAAACGGCAGAAGAAATCCAAAGTACGTTATGAGCTACAAAAGCTGCGGCGAAAGAACCGACGACACTTGGCCAAAGCTGTCTTGGACAACATGCCCCTATCACCTAGACCACCATCAAGAAGAGCAATCGAACAAGTGTATCAAGATCGGTTCAGAGAAACTAGAGAGGATAATCAGCACACCGACACCAAAATACTGTTGATCCGGTATACCCATACCCGGGTACTTTTTGAAATACCCTTACCCGGGTATACCCGATTTTTTGAAAAATACCGGGTATTTGAATGGGTATTTTTAGAAAAAATCGCGCAAACATGCCCGTTAATTTCTGTATAAACTGTGCAAAAATTCTCTCAAGCAAGTGTTGGATAGAATTATGGCTTTTGTCGAGTGGCGTACCCAGGGGGTGTAGACTGTGTACACCCCTTTGCGGTGGAGGTAGGGAGGAATAATTACTTTAAAATTTTACACCCCCCTTTGCAAAATCTTGGGTACGCCACTGCTTTTGTCATGCATCACACTCTTCATACATGGGCTGGAAAATGGGTTGGGGTAGTTAAAATCCGAAAATTTGTGGTCGGCCTACCGATTTGGAGGGAGGTAGCGGCAATTTTATTGGGTGCGCCCACGTCCAGGAACAAAAGTCGGCTTCAGGTGGGTGGACGGGGTGGGGTGGTTGGGGGTTCTGGCCAAGTTAGAGGTGGGTAAACCATCGGCCCGCCCCCCATGTATGCTCATACTGCCATTTTACTGTTTTGGAACGTCGTTGTTTAGTTAACGGAACCGTTTAGTTATCCCACCAATTTGTTTCATCAAAGAACTCTTTAATTAAGCATATTTTGGATATCCTGTATTTTATTCATAAAAGACCATAAAAACATAATAATGCATTGTGTTTGTGAGAGAGAGGAACGCTTTGTTTTCTTATGCACCTTAATCTCTTACTGAAAAATTCACAGTACATATTCTATGCATACATACATGGCATAAAACACGGTTTTGACCGAAAATGAATTTTTACAATGTAATACATACAGTAAACAAAAATATTTTGCATAGAGTTTAACAGGCTTCTCGCCTCTCGTCTACTTTTGTTATCCTTTCTTTTCTACTCGTTTTTGTTATCCCTTTTGAGGATAATTACTGTCTACTTAGGCTAGTAATGTAGTTCGACTTCAATTTTGAAGGTTTAATTACAAGACATTTCTATGCATTTCATCTGTTTGTTGATCCTGAGGGAGGTACTGTATTGTCAGCATGAGCAATCTATAATTTTTATACAACTCTGTTCTATGTGGAAAGAAATATTTTGAAATCACTGCTGAAAGCTGATTTAGCTGTTTCGCCAATGTTAATCTACCAAAATGCTTTGAAGTTTTCGAAAATTCCTCCCAACTGGTCCAGTTACTGTAAAATAAAACTAAGGGGTTACTACATTAGCAATTGGGTACATAATTGTTGTTCTAAATGGCATACTTTAAAATAGATTATTCTAGCATAATAACCTATTAAAATTTGACATTTTTAGGGAACTTCGAAATTTTAATGAAAAATACCCGATTTATACCCGATGCCCGGGTATTTTTAAAATACCTACCCATATCCATACCCGGACTATATCTACCCATACCCAATTCAAATTCAAATACCCGTAGCAACAGTACACCAAACCATGCCCCTGAGCTGCAGTATCAACCTATTACTCAAGCGGAAAGCATGGCAGCCACAAAGTCAATTGCTCCAAAGACTGCAGCTGGTCCTGATCTATCCGTAATAGCTAAACGGATGAAGAGAATAAACCCAAGAGTACTTAAACCTGTGTTCAATCTCTGGTCAGGGAGCGTGTCAAAATTAGGTGTCGTTTCCTACCCAGGAAATGCAAGAAGCAGGATCGGACGAGGGCCCCAGGGGTTTCCGGCCCTAATCTGAGACCGGCCACCCAGGATCCGGGGTGCCCTCTTTGCTAGTAAAGCTTTGCACGTGCGTGTAATCAATCTTGCATTGACAGGTAAGGAGGCCCGATATGTAAACCTCTGACAGTTGATCGCACTTGTAGTGTCCTAAGTGCGTTGCTAGGCAACTTGATAGCGTGACATTAACGGCCAAGGTGGGGATTACACCATTTTCGACTGGTCCAGTCTTATTCTTTGTAATCTTCTCTCATAATTGTATCAGTAGGGTAGCCTCTGGCAGATGATATTAATGGGCATTGCAAAACAAGCCAGAGAGAGAGCTGCTTTAGCGCCGCCGCTTGCACTCTTCCCTGTATTCTTTTGCCTGTCTTATTATGTTCTGATGGATCGGCTACTCAATGCTTCGGACTTCACGCCGCCGAAAGAACATCAACTACCGCCTCTTCGTGAATTGAGTCCAAACAGTTTGCTGCTGCTCTGTCCCACTGGAAAAACACCGGGAAAAGATCTCAAACTAAACTGCCCAGTGCATCAACACACATTCCTTCGTCTCTTCGGCCCTCGGGCAACCGTTCATTATTCCCAGAGTTTGGTGAGATCATTGCCACTGCTGATAAGTTTATCAAACAGACAGGTTTTCAGGCGGCGCAGAAGCGCGATACAATCGTGCATTCTTTAGCTGGCTCTTTTTAACCCAGTCTTCGATTTCGTTCTGGTCATAGCGGACTTTGTAGTACAACATGTCGGCACCAAAGACAAAGCACAGAGCAACAGACTGATACAAATGGATTGTAGCAGCACGCGTTTAGCAGTCCCAGCTGACCGAGCACTCATATTTTCGCTCTTAAGGTAGTAACTTAATCTGTTACGGGCAGCTGATTTTGACATGGTCCCTTATACCTTCGAAGCATCCCCACAACTGTAAAGAAGTGCAGAACAACTCTTATGCCAAAAGGAAAAAAAATACCTGGAGGAGGTTGGTAATTGGAGACCCCTGACTATTGGCTCCCTTTGGGCAAGGCAATATGCCAAGATCCTGGATAGGAGACTCAAAGACTCTCTGCGCTGAGCATGTAGCTGTTCTCTCTACCATCATGCTACATGCAAAAGCCAAGAGAAACTGGCTAAAAGTGGTACTGTTGGACTTGGTGAAAGCCTTCGACACTGTGCCACCAGTGTGGTGCACTTTTTATCTAGGTAACTAGGTAACTAGGTATACCTAGTATTACCTAGTTATTATTCAGGAAAAGTACCTAGATTTACTTTACCTAGTTGCTGGTTACTCTATTTTACCTAGTTTTACTTTACCTAGTTTTAAATCCACATAACTAGGTACTTCTAGGTAAAACAAGTTTACCTAGTTTGACATTTTCAGTTTTACATGGCTTTTTCAGTTAGCAAACCTTCAAATTTCCGGTTTTCCCACAATTACAGTGGCCCAGAGAATGAATTTCTGACTTATTTGATCAATAAAATACAAATATTTACTTGAAATGTCTCAAATTTTGTAAATTTTTATTCCACTAACTTCATATTTGTTCTATTGAATCAAAAATAATATTTTGACTTGATTTCGAGCGTTTTAGGTTTACCTAGTATTACCTAGTTTTTCTGGGCTTTACCTAGTATTACTTTACCTAGTTTCTTAGCTGAGAACTTTACCTAGTATTACTTTACCTAGTTTTTTACGTGGCAACTTTACCTAGTATTACTTTACCTAGTTATAAATTTTCAAAATGCACCACACTGTGTGCCACATGACTCCATAAAGAGAGCACTCTCTAGACATAGAGTTCACCCGCGACTTCAAACGGCAATCACGGATTTATATCAGGATGCTACTACTGTTATTGGAGCAATGGAAGGACCAACAGCGGAGATCGGAATTCTGCGAGGAGTCAAGCAAGGCTGTCCTCTGTCCTCCAGCTTTTCAATCTAGTCCTGGATGAACTCTTTGACGAATACGGAGACGCATGGGGATATGAGCCGGTGATACTTGGATAAACGCGTTTGCTGATAAATTGCTGGATAACTAAATGCAAGCTGAAGCTCATTATCTGCAAGCATTACAATGTATTAATTATGGATGTCACCCTCCATCTCAGTGATGTACTCCTTCGTGACTACCGCTAAATTCCCAGTGAATCTTGTTTCCCATACAATTCCCAGATGACTCATTGAGAATTTGCTAGCTTAGCTTAGCTTATAACCTTTATGTAACACATTCTACCATGTACCGAACAGGATGAAGAAACTGCACAGCAAATTTGTGTCTTTTGGGCTCTCCGACTTTGGGTCAGAGAAATAGTACAGTCAAATTATATCCTACGGAATAGCTACATGTAAAAGGGTGCGTCTTAAACAATTACAAATACAGATTCTAAACTAGCCTATAAAACTGCAGTTTTTAGATGATGCGCCAGCTTGCCGGTGTACGTTGGATGCGATTTGTAGGCGAGCACCTTGGCGAATGACCGGATGAGTTCTGGGTTGAGGTAGTGACGCTTCTTCTTCATCATGCCTATGTATACTGCTTCGGTCAGTTTTTCGGCATGTGGTCAGACGTGAAATCCTGAGTTGCCGTGAAGAGAAGAAAGCTGGCAACCTGATGCAGACGAGTTTTCTTTGGTTGACTGTGTCAAGCGGTCTCTACTTCCCTGGGCGCAGGCATTTGCTTTGTACGTCTAAAGTTGTAGTATGCCCTGAGCACCATATTGGATGGTTCCTTCCAGTTGTAGACATCGTAGTACCGGCGCTCGGCCAAAGCCTTATTGACAGGCTTTTTGTCAGTGTACTCTCTGCCAACGAAGTGCCATCTCTGTGACCAGTCCATCTCCTCTCCTAAAGAAACCTTACTAAATAAACAATATAACATGTCCGGTGCACACCTGATGAGTAGTCAGCATAATCATCATCCTCTTCCTCCGGAACTCTCTCCTCTTCCTGTTCATCACTGTCTTCGACATTACCCAGGGCTGTTGGGTCGGTTTTTTTCCTCGGTTTTTTTCGTTTTTTTTCGGAAAAAAACCGGTTTTTTTCCTAGGGGCTCGGAAAAAAACTAAAATGCGGAAAAAAACTCAAGTAAGTTTTTAAAGGAAATAGACGCAATAACTGGTTAAATTCGCTTCCAACGCTTTGAATTTACGTTAATAGAAGCCTTACAAGCATTTACATGGCATAACTTAGCTGTTTTTCGCAAAAAATACCGGTGCCATTTTCAGGCAACTTTTATTATTGTATTTTTGGTGTTTTAAAATCAAATTACTACACTAAAACATGAAATTAGTGCATTTTATAATAAGACTCACGCTATTTCGTTGAATTCTGCAATAAAAAGCGATTGTTAAAAAAATTTTTCTGTCATCTCGGAAAATAACTTTTGGAAAAAAACCGGAAAAAAACAGGAAAAAAACCGGAAAAAAACCGGCTTGAGTTTTTTTCCGGAAAACAAACAGCCCTGACATTACCATTACCGAGATTTCTGCGACCGCTGCCAAGTGTCTGATAATTGGTCAGGAGGAGGGAGTCCATGAAGGTGCTCGGACTGGTATTCCATAGGCCTCACTGGAGATGATGATGCCCAGCCCCCCCACACCAACAACCACACAAACAACCCCCACCCAATTTTCCTCCAAAAAAAACCAAAAAAAAAAAAAATGTGAGAAAAAAAACAAAAACAAAAAACCACAAAAAAAAAAAAATCAGAAACACAAATGGGAACCGGGGGCAACCAACCCGCCCCCCGGGAGAACAACACCCCCCAAAAAAAATTAGCGCAGTGCCCCCCCAAAACCGGGAAAAGGGGGGGCCTTTTGTCGAAACACGAGTTTCGATTGTTTGTGTTTGGTGCCATTCAAGCGCGCAGTCTGATTCGCTCTGAGAGTGGTGCTGGTTGTTGTTAATCTGTGCGACGTAAAGCGAGGAGAAGAGAGTTGCTAATAAAGGAGTCGTTGAGGTCGGTCGGTTGTTGACCACAAGTTGCACCATAGATCGCGGAGCCCGGCTAATAGAAAGTAAGCTGCGGTTGAGAATCGTGCCTGGTGCCTACAGGAATGGTGCCTACAGACGAACCGCAGTAAAGATGCCGGCAGCCACTCGCACTCGCAATGGTCAGCAAAAGAAGGCGACCGAGAACGATCTGCAACAGTAAGCTACTTTGCCGTTCTCTTTATTAGTTGTAGTTTAGCCAGATGTCAGAGCAAGCTAGTGGGGGCGCCCCTGAGTCTAGCGCAGTTTACACACGATCACGTCGTCAAGCTTTAGAGCAGCAATGTCAGTCGCTCTCTAAGACTCTGGAACAAACGCTGTCAGTTGTCAAAAAGTTAGTCTCGAATGCCACTTCTGGTGGTGATGTGACCTCTCTGAGTTCGCAGTATTTGGATTTGAAAAAGACACTTGACAGTGCTAGTAACAGTTTCACGAGTCTGCAAGTTGACATCAAACCAATGATAGCTGGTTCTGCTATGGAGGAACAGGATTTTGACAAATTTCAAAAAAACGATCGAAAAGCAGTTAGAATTTGGGTTTGAGCAACTTGCCATTTTGAAGCGCTATGTCGATGCGGCCCCTGCGCCTGCATCAGCTAGCACAGCAGAGGCTAGTACTTTGGTCCCGCATGGAGCTGAGAACTCCTTTTTTGCACTGGTTTCTATGCTGCAAAAGCAGTTAGTGCAAGTGGAAGACCGGCATGCGCAAAACCAGAGAGAAATGGAGAGGAGACATCAAGAACAGATGCTCCTGCTCCGGGAATCCTACCAGACTGCATTGCGAAGTGCTGATGACCGTGTGAATAATGCGTTGGAGAAATTTGAGCGCGCCACTCTCCAACAGTCAGAAAAACAGGCAGAGAATCTTAGACAGTATTCTGAGGCGGTGCACGAGCTAGCGAATCGACAGATTCAAGTTCTTTTTCCAGAACAAGGTGCCCAAAGGGGTCTGCCAAATTTTCAGTTTAGAGCGCCTGCTCAGAATACTGTACGTTTGCCGAAGTTGGAACTGAAGCCCTTTGATGGGGATGTATTCCAATGGAAGGAATTTTGGCAATCCTATGAGCAAACTGTGCACAATAATGTCCAACTTACGCGTTCCCAAAAGTTTTCGTACTTGAAGTCACTTTTGTCTGGTACGGCGGCAGGCATTGTCTCCGGTTTGCCTGTCACGGACCAAGGCTACATAGAGGCGGTTGATCTGCTGCAACGACATTTTGGCAATGAGTCTGATTTAGTCACTGCCCACTACGCAGCCTTGGACAGGATTCAACCGTTTGAAGACACTTTAGATGCCTTGCAGCAATTTCAGTTAGAGTTAGAAAAACATGTGAGGAGTCTGGTTCAGCTAGGACAGGCAGTCGAAGGCGAACGTCATTTGACAGATAATTAGATCAGAAAACTGCCTGACCGCCTTAACCAAAACAAAAAAAAATTATTTCCTTTAAACCTTACAGGGGGTTAAAAAGGATTTTATAAAAGATTTAGAAGGCAATCCAAACCGTATGGGTTACTTGCGCCAGTTTCTGCAGGACCAGCTCCAAACTGCTCGCTTTATGTTCCAGTTTGCGACCGAAACTAAAACTGTTGCCAAGCCTAGCACCACAAAAAGTACCTCTGTGACTTCAACTGCACACGCGTTAGTGGCTAAGACCGGTCCGAAGTGTGCGTTTTGCAAAAAAAGAGCACTACTCGGATCAGTGCACTGTTTATGCTGACTCTACAAGTCGACAGGAATTCGCCAAAAACAATAAGATGTGCTTTCGTTGTCTTCGAGCGAACCATGTTACCAAAAACTGCACTGTGGCAAAACGCAAATGCTATCACTGCCAAGGTCTTAGTCATAACCGTGCACTGTGCAATGCTAAGTTTTGTCAGAAGTCAGTTGAGAGCAAGTCTAAACCAGCAGAAACTCGTTCTCGAGGTAGCACTCGAACTTTAGAAGCTGCTATAGACGCCAATTCGGCAAACTCAACTGAAGCTAGTCCTTCGATTTCTCTTTTGAGCCCTGCTCAAGTGCCTGTTTCTGACTGTGTCGGAACCACAAAAGCATGTTTTGCTTTTGACTGCTGTTGCTTCGATATATAATATCGATACAAAAAAGCAAGTGCGTGCGCGTCTCCTTTTGGACTCAGGGAGCCAAAAAACCTTTTTGCGCACTGAATTGAAAACTCAGTTAGCTTTGGCCCCAATCGGACGGGACGACTTTTCGGTGGCGGGTTTTGCACAAAGCGTTCGCAATTGTAGCTCTGAAAAGGTGCGATTTGGTCTTGTGCTAAAAGACGGCTCTAGCTTGCCTATAGTAGCGACGCTGTGCTCTCAGATAACCCACCCGATTGTTCGCCATCCCTTCAGCTCTGACATCCGGGCTAATTTGCAACACTACGACCTAGCCGAGACTTTGAACGAGTGCACATAGATATCCTAGTCGGCGGCGACTATTTTTTCCAGTTAGTCAAAATGAAGCCTTTGCTTCGGATTTGCCGCTCGCTTTTTCTTTTGGATACTGCGCTGGGGTTTGTGCCCGCTTGTACAATTGAGCTTGGTCCTCAAACAGCTCAGTCAGCCTGTTCTTTGTTGGTCGGTTTGCGTGGCCTTTCGCCTAAATCCGGCGAAGCCGACCTAGAGCGACTCTGGAGCTTAGAAGCTCTGGGAATACGAGAACCCGATTACAAGCCCGAAAATGAACTGGTTCAGGAAAAATTCAACAAAACCATTCTTTTTGATTCTGAGGAAGGGCGGTATCAGGTCTCGTACCCCTTTAAGTCAAACGACATGTACCTGCCAGACAACTATTTTGTTGCTCTGAATCGACTTCGTAACTTGCTACTTCGCCTCCAGAATAACCCTGAACTTTTGCGACAGTATGCGGCCATTTTTGAGCAGTATTTACAGTTGGGAATTCTGGAGGAAGTACAAGTCGATTTGGCAAGTCCTGGTGGTGTTGGTGTGCACTATGTGCCACACCACTGCGTCGTTAAACCAAGCAGCCTGACGACCAAATTTCGAGTCGTGTATGACGCAAGCTGTAAGGCGTCAAAGGACGCTTATAGCCTCAATGACACACTCTATTGTGGTCCCGTGTGCGTAGAAGATTTGCCTGGATTGCTTATTCGATTTCGGCTGGGGCGTATCGGCATCCTCAGTGATATCGAAAAGGCGTTTCTGCAAATTTCAGTTAACCCAAAGCAGCGTGACTTTGTGCGGATTCTTTGGATTAAGAATTTAGAAAATCCTAGCCCTGAACGCAAAAATTTGCGAGTTTTCCGGTTCCGCCGCGTTAGCTTTGGGTTAGTCTGCAGTCCATTTCTTCTCAGTGCCACTGTTAAACACCACATGAAACGTGCCGATTTGTCATGCGAGGTATCGAGATTAGTTGCAGACAACATTTATGTTGACAATGTTGTCGTGTCACTTCAGACGCCAGAGCAGGCTCTCAAATTTTATCAGACTTCTAAACGCTTGTTCACTCTTGCAGGCATGAACCTGCGGGAGTGGACTTCTAACTCTGTCGATTTTTTGTCGAAAATTGCGTCAGAAGACAAAGCTGAGGGCGATGTTGTCAAACTGCTTGGCATGCACTGGCGGCTCAACGATGACACTTTAGAAATCGCGCCTTTTGCGGTTAATCTCGATTTGCCTCTAACCAAGCGTCGATTTCTATCGATAATTTCGTCTGTCTTTGACCCTCTGGGTCTTGTCAACCCACTTTTGACCGCTTCTAAATTGCTGTTACAGGCAATGTGGGTGGAAAAGATAGACTGGGATTCCCACCTCCCTCCCGAAATTGCGACTGCAGCCCAAAAGGCGCTTGCTTTTTTTGACCAGCTCCGTTCGCTAAAAATTCCCAGAATCACAGGGCCTTTCGATTCGGGCTTAGAGGCGCAATTACACTGCTTTACAGATGCGTCCATACGGTCTTATTCTGCAGTGGTGTATTTGCGAGTGGGTCAAGGTGCAAATTGCGTCTCAGCTTTGACTTTCTCTAAAAACCGAATTGCCCCTCTGACGCGCCTGACTTTGCCGCGCTTGGAATTAATGGGGGTTGTGTTGGGAATTTGAGCTCTCAAATTTGTGTCCCAGCAGCTGCATAGATCTGTTGCCCATCTCTTTCTGTGGTGCGACAGTGAGTGCGTGCTCAGTTGGATTCATAGCGATCGGATTTTACCGCGTTGGATTCAGAACCGAGTGGATGAAATTTTGACTTTCATCTGTCCACTTTCGATCGGTATCGGGTAAAGCCAACCCAGCCGATATTCCAACCAAACCTGAAAACTACCCCACTTTGAAAGAAAACTCTTTGTGGTGGTTTGGTCCGCCTTGGTTAGTCCAGTCTGAATCCTCGTGGCCAGAAAACCGTCGCTTTAGCCAACCTTTGTCTAAGTTGCCGGAAGAAGTGCAGGCGAGCGAGCTCCTGTCCTAGTGCAGGTGGTCTCCGCGGCAGTCGTCGATGTGATCGATGTTAAACGGTTTTCCAGTGCCGTTTTGCTTTTTCGAGTTACAGCTTGGGTTTTCAGGGCTGTTAAATCATTTTTGCATTTAAGGGATCGGCCCAAATTACGTCGGTCACGTCGGCGGCAGGCTGCTAATACCAAACCAAGTCTCCTGCTTTGTACTGAGATAGTGGAAGCTCGCAATTTATGGGTTCGAAACGTCCAACGTGTCGCCTATGCGCCTGAAATTTGTGCACTTTCTTCTGCTAAAACCACTGGACTGGTGCGCCAGTTAGGTCTCGTTTTGGATGAACAAAAGCTTTTGCGTTGTCAGGGCCGCTTTGCTTATTCTGATTTGCCATGCGATGCCAAACAACCGATTTTGCTACCAAAAGATGACCCCTTTACTGAACTGCTTGTTCGCACTGCGCACCAAAAACTTTTTCATGCCGGTCCCAATTTGACATTGGCTCAGCTAAGGCAACAGTTCTGGATTCCACACGGCAGAAGTGTTGTGAAGCGTGTTTTGAAGGACTGCCCACGATGCCGACGACAGGCTGGTGGTCCATTTCCTACGCCTCGGTATCCTCCTTTGCCTAAGTGCAGAGTCTCACGCCAACCACCGTTCCAAACCGTGGGTGTCGATTTTCTTGGCCCGCTTTTTGTCAAAACGACCGTAAACAGCTCTAAAGTGTGGCTCTGTTTTTGGACATGTGCTGTGACGCGTGCCTTGCATATCGAAATCGTGCTTGACTGTTCTACCGCTGCCTTCAGACGTTTTGTTGGCCGGCGGGGGGTCCCAAAGTTAATTTTGTCTGATAACGCCACACAGTTTAAGATGGCAGACGCTTCCTTGTATTTTTTGTGGCACGGTTCTAGTCTGCAGAAAACCGAAGTGCAGCAATTTCTGTCTGACCAGGGTATTGAATGGAGGTTTATTCCGGCACTTTCCCCCTGGATGGGGGGATTTTACGAGCGGCTTGTCTCGTCTATCAAAACGGCGCTAAAACGTGTAATTGGTGGGCATTTAATCTCACTCCATGAATTGCAGACTCTAGCGGTAGAGGTTGAAGGAATCTTGAATTCTCGTCCGTTGTTTTCGCCAGACAGTTCATTAGATGTGATTCTGACTCCCTGCCACCTGCTGGGCGCTCAACCGGACCGGCTACCGTATTTAGCTGTTGATTCCGACCCCGATTTTGTGCCTGCTAGTGACACGAAGCGCTCGCAGCGATTTCTGGAGTACTGGCGTTCTACGCAAAAAGCGCTAAATTTTTTCTGGCAAATCTGGAAGACCAGATATTTGGCTGCTTTGAGAGAGACACATGCGCGAAATCTTGCTAAAAAGCAACGCGGCGCTAGTCACCTCTCGCCTAATGTCGGTTCAGTTGTCTTGCTGAAAGACAGCTCACCTCGTGCCTCTTGGAAATTGGGCAAAATTGTACGGCTAGTAACCAGTGCTGACGGGGTATGTAGGTCTGCCTATGTACGGATCCCTTCTGGTAGAACTTTGCTTCGTGCAGTCAAGCTTTTGGTCCCACTGGAAGGGCCGGTTGATGACTAATTTGGCGTTTTTCTTCTGTTTTAGACCGTATTCACCGTCAGATCTCGTTATAACTGTGGACGGTACGCCGACTTCTCCTGCCAGTGCACGCCCTCGTCAAGTGCAGAACAACCAACCCCGACCTGTAACCTCTGACCAGACGAGCGCTAAGTCGGGTGATGTCCAGGTACGCTTGTTCTGTACCTTTTGCAAAAAATACGGCCATGTGGAGTTTTTCTGTTATGCTCGTCGTCGATCTCTGGCTAACAAAAAGAAGCGTAGTCGTGCCAAAACTAACAAACCCAGGCCCCCCTCTCCTAAACCCAATTCTGAGGACATACCAAAACCATCGGGTGAACTAGTCAAGAAGACTGTTTTCAAAGTTGTGCGAGAGTATAACGTGTCTGGGGGCAAGCAAGTGCAAAAATCCAAGCAGGTCACGATTGGTCGTAAGAAGGGCGGTGGAGGTCGGCAAGGCAACAAGAACAAGAATAAAAACTAGCTACTGTTGTTCCGTATTTTAACTGCATTCCTGTCTATTCTGCTTTATTTGTGTTCTGTTCAACTACTGATTTATTTGTTTCGAGCTGACTTTGGTTACTGCTGTAATTTCGATGCTCGTGTTTGGCTTCCGTGGCTTTTCTGACTTTACTTCGCCCGGAGTGTCGAAACACGAGTTTCGATTGTTTGTGTTTGGCGCCATTCAGGCGCGCAGTCTAATTCGCTCTGAGAGTGGTGCTGGTTGTTGTTAATCTGTGCGACGTAAAGCGAGGAGAAGAGAGTTGCTAATAAAGGAGTCGTTGAGGTCGGTCGGTTGTTGACCACAAGTTGCACCGTAGATCGCGGAGCCCGGCTAATAGAAAGTAAGCTGCGGTTGAGAATCGAACCACTTTATTTACGTAGATCTTTTCCGATCACGTTGAGTACTGCCAACAACTAGTTTGTCGCTACAGCTTTATGCAAATATTGGAAGGGCGCAACAGGAGACTTTTTAAATTTAGATTTGGCACCAATATTTCTATCTGTAGATTGTTGCATAAAACGTGCCAAAAAGGGAAGAACAAAGTGGCCAAACAATCGATTGATTGTGATCGGTCGGGTTGGTTGGTGGCAACTGTAGTTTATTACTACTACTGTTTCCCATCAAGTTAGCAAACTCCTAACAAGCTAATTTTGGGCAAAGTGCCGCCTAGCAAATAAATAGCTAGTTTATTACGTAGTCAGGGACCATGAAATTTGCCAGGAATGTGCAAGCAATTTACTAGCCTTAGACATATTAATCAGTTATTCCAATCTTTCCAGCGTGGCCTCGGACCTGATGTGCTGCCAGTACTGCTACTGTATTTTGCAAGTGGATTTTTATTTTACTATTTACTAAATTTACTACAAATTCAGCCCCTCAAATTAATTTAGGTTTTTTTCTAATAATTTTACTAATTTTGCTACTATTTTACTCCGATTTTACTAGTCGTTAGGTGCAATTTTGCGTCAGTGATGCCAAAATCTTATGAATAGTTGATCTTGGTGCCAAATAGTCACTGAATTTCATCAGAATGCGAAGTTCTCCTGAATTTTAGAGACAAAAATGCGTGAAATGTGGCTGACGAAAGACACCCACACATCCTTTAGTGCAAAATTGATAAAAATTTGGCTGGAAATCGCCAAAAACTAAAGTCTGTCCAAAAGAGGAGCGACCTGGCGGCGGAAAACCCTCAAATGGTGCGTAGACAGTCACACAGTTTTACGAGTGGTTCAGGGAATGAGGTTCCCCATTAGCACACAGTAAAGGATCCTGCTGCAGGATTGACTACTTTTCTCAGCTGTGCAATAACCGTTTATACACCATCTAACGAAGAATATCTTTAGTCCACTGCAATTGTCACCGTTTTTATAAAAGGGGGATGTATTTTAGTTAATTTAGGGGATAAGAGAGAGAGAGGAATTAAGGGTGACAGTAGTGTAGTTATATTAGCGGCACAGGGTTCGTGCTTGCGGCTGAGATTGGCACCAGCGAAGTTCCAGCACCACTTTATTCTCCCGGCACACACACTACTACAACTCTACTCCTACAACTCCAACTACAACCACCACTCTTACTAAGGCACGAGACCCTTATATAGCGGGCCATATAGTCATACTTCCGGCGGCGCGTAGGCCGCCGGAAATACCAGCACCTGAATGGCGACGTACACGTCGCCGGAAATACCATCACCTGAGTAATACATCCCAAGCGACTAACTCTATTGCAGTGAGTGACAACTATCCCCCTAAAAGCAAGTGGCGTCCCGCCACCAATAAGCATGCAAATACATCCGAAACCTTACAGGTACAGAAGAAAAAGACTAAATCACAAAATCACAGGATGCAAGCGCTCCAGTTCCACAGTTGTTCTGAGACTGGCGCAGAGTGTTCTTCGTCCCGTCAACAGATTGAGAATAGTCCAGTGTTCAACAGGGGTTGCAACTTGCAATACAGTTAGTAGATTGAAGCTTTAATGTTGTGCGTGATGAAGAAAGGTTTCGTAGAGGGTAACTGAGAGAGTCGCGCTGGTGGCAACACAGCAGGATTGAATGAAATTCGACCACAAAGTGGTGTTTGGGAAAATGAGATAGATGAAGCTGTTGTTGAATTTCGTTACAGTTGAAAAAGCAATGGTCCAAGTGGCAATACCAAATTAGATTGAGGCTGAGTTACATAGTTAGGCTGGAGGAAAAGGACAGGTGCAGAGCATTGGTGACAGGAAAAATATTGTTTGCTGCTTTGCAAGTGAAGTTACAGGGATGTAGACTGGTCATACTGCTTGCAATCCATGTAGTTACTATAATCAAAATATCAATAAATATCAAAATTCGTTAATAATATGAACAAAATTATGCATACCCCAATGTATCCTCCACCTACAACTGCAGTCAAATATCAATAAATGAGGCACGTTATAATAACAAAGGAGGTTATACAGTCAGGCACTTAACGCCGTTTATGGTACCGACACCATATAAGGTGCCGGTACCATATATGGTACCGGTACCGAGGGTAGTGGTACCATATATGGTACCGTCACCATATATGGTACCGGCACCATATATGGTACCCCTACCCATGGCCATGGGTGCCGGTACCATATATGGTACGAAATCTGAACGGAGTGGTACCATATATGGTACCGGTACCGGAAAAACGCGAAGGTGGGGGTACCATATATGGTGCCGGTACCATATATGGTACCCCCACCTTCGCGTTTTTCCGGTGCCGTCACCATATATGGTACCGGTACCATATATGGTACCACCACAGACCTCGAACGTGGGGGTACCATATATGGTGCCGGTACCATATATGGTACCGGTACCATATATGGTACCGGCACCTTATATGGTACCGGTACCATATATGGTACCACCACAGGCCCCGAAGGTGGGGGTACCATATATGGTACCGGTACCATATATGGTGACGGTACCATATATGGTGCCGGTACCATATATGGTACCACTACCTATGGTACCGGTACCATATATGGTACCACCACAGACCTCGAACGTGGGGGCACCTTATATGGTGTCGGTACCATAAACGGCGTTAAGTGCCTGACTGTTATATACGAAACACCCATCACCGGTGCAACCTGTGTTAGTGAATCCTATGCAACCAGCGTCTTTTATGGGGGCGCAGTGGTTATGTTTGTTGAAATAAGCTAAAAAGTGTGACCATAAAACAGGCTGGTTGGGGTTTTGTTTGTAGTATAGAGGGCAGCCCCAAGCTCCCTCCCGCCTAAGGCAATCGATAATTTGGTGGTAAGGGATGCTGCTGATTTTGTTTACTTGAAAAAGTTTATAAACTTCTTTTATTAACCCAGACAAAAATTGTGGTTGTTGATCAGAAAGTAGGTAATGTGGGGGTTTACTTGGTAGACACCGCTATTTCAAATTTAATTTGTTATTTAACTTGCCATTTGCTAGAAATTTCCTATCAATTTGCTAGAATTTACTACAATTTTTTCGCTCAATCAAATAAAACAGTCAGGCACTTAACGCCGTTTATGGTACCGACACCATATAAGGTGCCGGTACCATATATGGTACCGGTACCGAGGGTAGTGGTACCATATATGGTACCGGCACCATATATGGTACCGTCACAATATATGGTACCGGTACCATATATGGTGCCCCCACGTTCGGCGACTGTGGTGGTACCATATATGGTACCGGCACCATATATGGTACCCCTAGCCATGGCCATGGGTGCCGGTACCATATATGGTGCCGGTACCATATATGGTGACGGTACCATATATGGTACCGGTACCATATATGGTACCACTACCATATATGGTACGAAATCTGAACGGAGTGGTGCCATATATGGGACCGGTACCGGAAAAACGCGAAGGTGGGGGTACCATATATGGTGCCAGTACCATATATGGGACCGGCACCTTATATGGTCCCGTCACCATATATGGTACCGGTACCAAATATGGTATCACCACAGACCTCGAACGTGGGGGTACCATATATGGTGCCGGTACCATATATGGTACCGGTACCATATATGGTACCGGCACCTTATATGGTACCGGTACCATATATGGTACCACCACAGGCCCCGAAGGTGGGGGTACCATATATGGTACCACTACCTACGGTACCGGTACCATATATGGTACCGGCACCTTATATGGTGTCGGTACCATAAACGGCGTTAAGTGCCTGACTGTAAAACCTGCCGGAGATTTTCCGATTTTAAGGCCAACACAGTTATTATATGATCAGGTTTTCAAAAGAGCGCCAAAAGTGATCTAGCTGGGCACTTTCCTATTTGTGTTATTTGGAAAACTCCAGTACCGTTTAAAATCAAAACAATACATTGTATCTCAGTATCAACACGCTGAGCAAGCAATAGCAGGAAGAGAAGAACCAGCAAGAATTTTCTCCAACTTTATGCCTATGAACACATTCAGTATGTTATGGTGAGAGCTTATTGCTATCTGTCACTGTTAAGCTAGATTGCAGTCAGTGCTACTAGTCTCTGTATGCGTGCCATTTATCTTGGCATGGAACGTTCTGGAAAGGTCAGACACTCTCACTCTCCCCTCATTCTCTGACTGGAAGTTTCTGGAATGTTCCATGGCCGTGTATAATGAGATCCTGCTTTCTAAATCTCTGTGTGTCTCATCTCATACTGTTTCCTGCTCCTTAGCCTCGCTAGTGGCTCTTTTGTAGTAGTAGTTTTAGGCGAATTCAAGCCAAATGTTGATCAATTTTGCACTAAAAGATGTGTGGGTGTACTTTAGTCAGCCAAATTTCACGCATTTTTGTCTCTAAAACTCTGGAGAACTTCGCATTCTGATTATATTCAGCAGGGAAAGATAGGGATAATGGATGAATATGTCTAAGTATAGTAAATTGCTCTCTCACTACGAAATAGACTAGCTATTTACTTGTTAGGCGGGGCTTTGCTCAAAATTAGCTTGCTAGGAATTTGCTATTTGCTACCTGATTTCGCCCAAAAATAAATTTAATTGCTATTTGTTATTAACTGTATGGGAAACAGTAGTAATAAACTGCAGTTACCACCAACCAACCCGACCGATCACAATCAATCGATTTTTGGCCACTTCTTTCTTCCCTTTTTTGGCACGTTTTATGCAACAATCAATAGATAGAACTATTGGTGTCAAATTGAAATTTAAAAAGTCTGTGTTGCGTGGGCCAATATTTGCATAAAGCGCCACCCATTTTTTTCCCGTACTGTGAGTGCACTGCGCTATAAATCATTCTTGCTAGCTCTGTCTCTCTCGCTGACTGCCTGATTGGACCCCGATTTTTAGTTGTTCGCCTACCCGTCTGGTGTCCTAGCCATCTTGATTTCGCTGTTCTTCTAAAGTGTAAGTGTATTAACGTTTACTACAATTTCAGGGGAAGGTGTTGGGTACTAAGAAGTACTGGGAAGGAGTTCCCTTCACGGAAACTTAGGATTTCACGTCTGACCGATGCCTAACACTGACAGAACAGAAGCAGTATACATAGGCTCTGAAGAGTCATCACCGCCAAAGCAGTCAGTTCTTTGGGCAGTGGCTGTCTGCTGCTAAGGAGTATGGTTGTGACCGGAAACCCTCAAATGGTGGGTAGAGTCACACAGTTCTACGAGTGGCTCAGGGATGACCACTGTAAAGGAACTTCAAAAGCCTGAAAAAGCTTGGCAAGTTGAAAGACAAGGTAGCTGACAAGAAGTTTCTTGAGATGTGAAGACAAACGTGATTTAATGGAATAGCCTTGTTTTCATGTTTCAGCCTGAGAGCCATTGATGAGCCGTTGACTGCACCAAAGAATGCCTCTATTCTCAAGGCCTATCTGTTCTTAGTCGGTGCAATCTGTGCTACCTTCTGCCTGGAGCAGGCGCAGAGACCTTTTGTGGTGGCAAACCTGACTAGAGCAGAAATGAAGCGGTTTATACATTGGCACGCGAGCACAAAACGCCTGTCCCCGAGGCCAACTAGCCCGCAACGTTCACGATCATGACTGAAGAACCGTGGATGTACACTGCCTATGAAGACCCGTTTCGTCCACTAGTGGTCGATCCAGACACAGACTTTCCTTCGGCACGCTGGCTCAGAAACGTTGGTGGAATGGCCCATCGAAATGTCTCTCATGTGCTGAGCAAGTGGCAACATACATGTAACAGGGGGGTCTGGGGGGTATGCCCCCACCCGACTTAGGCCAGCCCCCCCGGATGGGGACCCCCCGCCCCCCCGAGACGATTTCACCCCCCCTTCCGATTTTTCTGGCAAGTAAATTTTCGAGCAAATTTTTGCAATTTTTTACACTTTCACACACAAAAATTGCCAAAATCGCCTGCAAAACAGCACTTTTTAGCTGTATTTCAGCCCAAATTAGCGATTTTTGGCGATTTTTAGGCCAAAAATTGCGATTTTTCTCGATTTTTGAGCGTTTTTTAGTGCCCACCCCCCTCCCCCACAATTTTGGCACAGACCCCCCGGCCGGCGCCAGACCCCCCCCCCCAACCCCCCCTCCCCCTATCGGCGGATGACCTGTTACATGTATGAGTGGCAAGGTCGCATCTACAGCAAGGATGTCAAGCCGGTCACAATAACTGATGCGCGGGCTGCAGTTGAAACGCTAGTTCATGACCCTGGCATGAGCATCAGTCAGTGTGACCGCAGTGAAGTCACATGGTTTCTCAGGTACTCAACCAGAATTGTGCAAAACAAGTACTTATCCAAGGCTAACTATAGAATTTACAATAATTACTTGCAGGTACAACAGTCTCGTTATTAAGATCACTGCCGCCTCTCATACAGTGTGAAGCTTGGTCTCTCGAATCAATGAGCTTTTTCGTGTGGTCAAGGACCCTAGCATAACTGTCACCAAGGTATTTTTTCAACCTAACCAGCTGGATGAGATCCTCTCTTCGGTAACAATAAGAAGAAGCCTTTCTGTCGCCCCGACTTGACTCCCATGCAACTGGAGCAAGTCGTGGCCCTCAGGATGGGTTGTTTAAGCAATGCCGTGAGACAGAACAGGACCTTGTTATTCGGCGAGCGAGAATTGTGCAATGGAGCCGCAGGGCAGGTGAGGAAAACGTCTGAAGCCCAATGATTCTCACGTTACTAGGTCAGAATTTTTTCGGGTCGTTTACTAATTTTAATGCCAGGTCCTTAGTTACTAAAGCTACCGTAGTGATTTAGCGTTTGAGCGCAGTGATTCGAAAGAGACAATCTTTGCTATTTCTGAAACTTGGTTAAGCGCGCAAGTGCCCAGTTCTGTGTTTAGTAATATTCTGTTAACCCATCGCATTGTTCATGCAGATTTATCAGCAGAGAGCGGCCCTGGGTGGGGGTGTCGCTTTTCTAATATCAAGTCAGTATGAATTTCGAGTTATTAAAGCTACTAATAGCGATTGTTTGAATGCCATCCAGAGAGAATTTATGGTGCTAATGCTAGAGCTTGGTCTGTCTCAGTTTGTTGCTTCTGCAACACATGAGCAGGGAAACAGTCTTGATTTAATTTTTTAAAAAATTCGAATTTCTCCAAAAATTTAGAAAAACAACAATTATATCCTAATATTGGTATTGGACCCAAGGGTAGTGCTGGGGGGGCAAATGGCGGGTCGTCCTCTTGATGACCTGCAAGTCATACCCACACCTCCCAGCGGTGCCCCCTGGAGCTGGGCGCCCCGCTTGGGCACCCAGTACCAACGTGGGATGGCGAAACTTTTCTCTATGGAAGGAGAAAGCAAAACATGCCCCGGTACCCAGCAAAGGGGCTTCATAATCTCTGGGGACCCCACCGACAGTGCGGTGACGGCAGGTGCTGTCGGTGGTCCACTCCCGTCTGCGAGTAGCAGATCTGTCATTGCCTGCGGACTGACCGGTGCTGGTGACGGGTCGTTAGGCCCTGATGTCACTGGTCAGGAAGCGGGCCACTCGGAGGAACAGGGGGCCGCATCGGTGGCGAACCTGGTAGAAGAAGTGGCTAGCCTTCGGGTGAAGCCGAGAAGACCAAGTGGGGCGCAGCAGCGGAAGAAACGGAAGGCTCGGCAGGCTGCTTCGGCAGCGACAGAGCCATCTGGATCTTCCTCCCTGCAACCCACCGCTGGTAGTCAACCTGGTAGTAGCTCGGGAGCTGCCTCGAAAGAGGCTGAGAAACCGGGTGAAACTGGGAAGACTTTTCTAAAGAAAGCGAAAGCTGGGGGAGCACCTGGTACCCGAAAGCGTCCTCGGGTGTCAGGTGAGACCCCGGTGAGTAGCAAACAACAGAAGCCAAAGCGGTTCCGGGAGGGAACTGCGAGTAGCTACGCAGATGCGGTGGTGAGAGAGCTGCAAGCAGCAGTTGTGTGCAAGGACGACCCCTATCGACACCTGGAAACAGGCGAAGTGTCGGGGATCAGAGCAGCACTGGTGCAGGCAGTTAGGAGTAGGGACACCTCTGGTGTCACACCCAGGTTCGAGGGCTCCGGATTGATGCAGGGGGTCTTCAAGGTCACCTGCGCAAATCAGGAAAGCCTCGACTGGTTGTTGCAGCAGTCGGTGTTCCTGTCAGGTGAGGAAGGCGGGGAAGCTCAACGGTACACCATTGTGCCGGTGAGCCAACTGCCTAAGTGGACTCGAGTGAACCTGCTGATTCCGGGTGTTCAACAACAACCGGAAATAGTATTGGGCACACTCAAGGACCAGAATCCAGGTCTCAGGACCGACCGGTGGCGCATTCTTGACACTAGGAGTGGTGAGTCACACACTCACTACTTTATTAGTGTTGATGATGTGTCCCTGGGCGTTCTTCGAGGCCTGGACATGCGACCTTACTTTGAGCTGAGTCGGGTGACCATCTGGTCAACCAACAAGGAAGCTCGGGTAAGGAGTAAAGATTAAGTATAGGGAGGGTGGTGCAGTGTGTTGAATGATGCCAGCGCCAACCAACCTTATGGTTATTCAGATCAACTTGCAGCATAGCCGTGCGGCTTCTGCGGTTCTATGCAGGAGCCTGGCGAAGCTGCAGACAAGTGGATCTGTTATAGCCTTAATCCAGGAACCGTACACGATTAATAATCGAGTTGCGGGTTTAGGATCTTTAGGGGGCCGTATTTATCGAGGTGTACCTGGTCAACATGTTAGATCTTGTATTTATGCTTCTAGGGCGTTAGATGTAGTATTCATGCCTCATCTAAGTACCCAGGATGCTAGTACAATAGAAGTAGACTTGTTGGTGGGCGGACGGAGAAGATTGGTTGTCTTCTCCTCTATCTACCTGCCACAAGTTGTAGGGGGGGAGTTACCTCCAACCCGTGAAATGATAAAAGTGGTGGATTTTTGCCATCGGGGCCATCGCTCCCTAGTAATAGGCTGTGATGCTAATGCACATCATACAGTTTGGGGATGTCGGGATGTAAATGCCCGAGGCCATCACCTTCTGGAGTATGTCATTGCCTCTGATTTAGAAATCATTAACAGGGGTCATGAACCCACCTTTATAGGTAGGGGTCTCTCTGTTATAGATCTTACTTTAGTGTCTCCATGCATTGCAATGGATATCTTAGATTGGCGTGTGGCGCGGGAAGATTCACTATCTGACCATAGACACATTTATTTTCAGATACGCCTGGAAAGAGCACCACCTGAATATCGGAGGTACCCGCGTTCTACGGACTGGGGTGTCTATAAAGACAACCTAGGACGTAAACTGGGCGACCGTCAGGTGATCATCCGGGACGTACAAGGATTAGAAGAGGAAGTGAGTTTGCTCCAAGGTAGTATTTTGAACTCATTCGAAGGGGCTTGCCCGCTAAAAAGAGTTAGGACTGGGAGTAGCCGGGTCCCTTGGTGGAACCGGCAACTATCGGTACTACGAAGTGAATGTAGAAGGAAGTTGCGCTGGGCACTACTCACCCGGGCCGAACAGGACTGGGATGAGTATAGGAGTGCTCAACGGAAGTATAAGGCGACTGTCAAGTCTGCTAAGAAGGAATCCTGGAGGGAATTCTGTACGGAAGTGGAGGGGGTTAAGGCCACTGCACGGCTAAACAGAGTTCTCAACAGGGATCCTCCAATAGAGGTCGGTATGCTTCAGTTACCAGATGGGACTTACACGGAAAGTAGGGAGACTGCTTTGTCATACCTACTAGATGTGCATTTTCCTGGGGGAACTGCAGCAAACATGACATTGGAACCGGACAACCAGGCTCCAGGGGAGCCCGGGGTGACTGGAGATTAGCTGACAGAATTGTCACGGAGGATAAGGTGATATGGGCGGTGAAAACTTTCCAACCATACAAATCCTCTGGACCAGACGGAGTTTTTCCGGCACTCTTGCAACAAGGGCTTGATATTCTTATCAAACCTATGGTGCGAGTGTTTAGAGCATCAGTTGCACTGGCTTATATACCTCAACTCTGGCGAGAGGTGAGGGTGGTTTTTATAGCCAAGCCAGGTAAGGACTCATACGCAAAAGCAAAATCCTTTCGACCAATTAGTCTATCCTCTTTCATGTTGAAGAGCGTGGAACGTTTGATCGATAGGTGGTTGAGAGATGGGGTGCTTCGGCACATACCACTCCACCCTAGTCAACACGCTTACCAGGTAGGAAAATCTGTGGAAACAGCTTTACACTGTCTGGTGGGTCGTGTGGATAGAGCTCTAGAGCGAAAAGAGTTTGCATTAGGAGCTTTCTTTGATATAGAAGGAGCTTTCTCCAATGCATCTTTTGCTTCCTTTGAGCGGGCGCTGAGGAGGAGAGGCGTGGAGAGTATCCTTATCCAATGGATACAGGCCATGCTTAAACTCCGTACTGTGACCGCTCATATGGGACAATGTAGTAGATCCATCAATACGCGAAGGGGGTGTCCACAAGGAGGGGTTTTATCTCCCCTACTTTGGATACTCCTTGTAGATAGCCTACTGGTGCGTTTAAACGATTCGTCGTTCAACGCCCTAGGCTATGCGGATGATGGGGTAGTTCTCATAGAAGGACAATTCCTAGACACTGTGTGTGACCTCATGCAGAGGGCGCTTACAGTTGTCCAAGGATGGTGTGAAGAAGAAGGTCTGGCAGTACAGCCGGACAAGTTAGAGCTGATCCTATTCACAAGGAGACGGCGGCTAACTGGGCTTAAACTCCCTAAGATCTATGGGAAACGGCTTCAGTTAGTCAAAAGAGTTAAATATTTGGGGGTCGTTTTGGACTCCCGTTTAGACTGGGCAGCCCATCTTGAGACCAAATGCTCTAAAGCTAAGGCAGCTTTCTGCCAGGCCAAAAGAGCAATTGGGAACAACTGGGGATTGTCACCTAAGATGGTCAGGTGGCTGTATCTGGCAGTCATTAGACCTATGATAGCGTTTGCTGCTGTAGTGTGGTGGAAACGGACGAACCTGGAATGCGTCAAAACACAGCTAGGCCGTATACAACGACTGGCATGTTTATGCATAACAGGGGCTCTAAAAACAACACCTACAGCAGCAATGGAAGTTCTGTTGTGTCTTCCACCGCTACACACCTGGATTCAAGTGGAAGCGATGGCGACCTGCTACAGACTTAAAAGTACTAATCAGTGGCACAGGGTAGGTCGTGGTCACTGTAGTGTTTGGGCACAATTGTGCGGTTTATCGCCATTGTACCAATTCCCAAGTGACCAACAACTACCCAATTATGTGTTTGATAAGAAATACCAAGTCGACTTCCCGAGTAGGGAGGTCTGGCAAGGTAATGTTCCTAATGCAACCGATACTCTCTACTGTTATACGGATGGTTCCAGGTTAACAGGTTTGGAGAATTCGGGAGCAGGAGTATTTATACAGAGACTAGGGGTAGAGGATTCCTTTCCCCTGGGAAAATACGCAACGGTTTTCCAGGCGGAGGTCTATGCCATTTTGAACTGCGCCAGGGATCCCGGATTAGTTAACTGTCTTGAGCAGAAGATCTGTATTTGTTCAGATAGTCAAGCAGCTTTAAAAGCTTTAGTATCTCCACGCATCAGCTCTAAGTTGGTTGCAGAGTGTGTCAGGGAACTACAACGACTGGCGCTTCAGAAGAAGCTACAGCTGGTGTGGGTACCTGGACACTCGAATGTGGAGGGAAATGAGGAAGCTGACCGACTAGCCCGGGCGGCTTCAGAGTTGCCACTTATAGGGCCGGAACCGGCCCTTGGCATCTCTGTTAAGAAAGTGCGTACTGAATTAAGAAGTTGGGCTAGGAACCAGTTGCAGTTTGACTGGGATCTAAGGACCGACTGTAGGCAGTCTAAGCAGTTTGTTCTGGGACCTAGATCGGTAGTAACCAGAGAACTACTTAGTTTTAGTAGAAGGGAACTAAAGCTGGTGGTTGGTTGGTTAACCGGACACAGTAGTAACCTTAATAAGCATCTTAGCATTATGGGCCTGGTGGATGATCCAACATGCTCCTTCTGCTCAGAAGAAGAGGAAACGCCTGAACATTTGGTCACACAATGTGACGCATTGGCTGGGCGTAGGTATAGGATCCTGGGGCGAAGGTATCTGACCACCCAGGAGCTGAGTGAATTATCTGTTAGGGACCTCCTGAGGCTGATTAAAGCCTCGGGTAGGTGGTAAGTTCGACTTGGTCGATTTCATTTATACGGGGCATCGAAATGGACCCTCGGGTCTGATCGTAGGGTCGTATGGTCGACCCCCCGTCACATCGAATCGAATCTAAGACCCCCTCTAACGTGCACAGATCTCATATTCGTTAAAGTCCATGAAGCGAGTCTTTGAGGTATTTAAGGAAAGAGAGAGTGATTTAAAAGCGCCTCCGATGGACTGTGCATCGACACACAAGTCATGCTCAGCAGTTACAGAATCGATCGGCTTCAGATAGACAAGGTCATCGGCAAAGAGGATTATTTCACCTCCTTGCGAGAGCGTTAAATCTGAGACCGCATTTACAAAGGCTATGAAGATCAAAGGACCGAGAATAGATCCCTGACCTATCCCGGAAATAACATGGCGTTGGCTAGAATGAGAGCTACCTACTCGTATTGTCTGGGTACGGTTTGTAAAGTAAGACTTCAGCACACACAAAATGTGGTCTGGCACAGCATATCTTGTCTGCAAACACGTCAACATTCTATCATGCACACATGAGTCGAATGCTTTTGAAACATCAAAAAAGACCGCACCAACTCTGGTAGGGCGCTTTTGCCTAATGCACTTCTCGAAGCCACACATGACCAAATGCTCAAAATAAAACAACGCATCTACTGTAGAACGATGGCGCAAGAAACCGAATTGGTTCTGAGAAATATACGGCTCAATAAAAGGCAAGAGTAACTGGTACAAGTGGCGCTCTACTAACTTTGATATAACAGGAAGCAGACTAATAGGGCGGTAGTCGGCCGGAGAGGCAGAGTTAGGAGCTTTTGGCACTTGAACCACCACGGCGCGCTTCCAGGCAGTAGGCCAGAACCCGTCAGCGACAATCCGGTTGGCTAGATTGGCTATTGGCGCAGCAACGATTGCAGCTGCCTCTTTAAGCATTACCGGGAAAATTCCGTCAGCTCCTGGCGCTTTGTTCTTTGGCATCTGCAGCAGTTGGGCATAGATGAAGTCAGCACTGCAAGCCCACTCGGGTTCAATCTGACCAGCTGGCTGCACTCTAATCGGCACGCCAACGCTGCGATTCCAGTGGGAATCGAACTGATCCGCCAGGATCTCTGCTTTTGCCTGACTATCAGTCACACACTGACCATTACGGAGAGTTAGAGTGGGCACAGATTGGGGGGACCCCTTGGTTGTGGTTCGAATAAAGCGCCAAAAGGAACACAGCGAGTCACCCTTCGTAACCAGTTCAACAAAATAGTCAAGTTTAGCGCGCTTCACTCCGCTCTTGAACTGCTTATTCAACTTCTTTTGGAGAGCAAAATCGCGTGCTGAATGGGTTACCTTGTACCGGTTGTAGGCAGCGTTCCGACGCCGTTTGAGTTGAAGCAGCTGTTTAGTCATAAAAGGAAGGCCACCATTAGGTCTGACTCTGTGCCGAGGAACGGCCACCTCCGCTGCCTTAACAAGCTCCGCCTCCAGTGTTTGTTGGCTTGCGTCAACAGTCTCGGCAGTTACGACAATGTCTGACAGCTTAGCCAGAGTCAGGGCAGTTCTAAAGAGGTGCCAGTCGGCTTTCGAGAAAGCCCAAACTTTTCGGGTCTCCTGTTGAGGCAACGGCACAGAACAAGGCAAATGAACCCAGGTAACCTGGTGGAATTTCTCAATCGGCGCCAGCGTTCCAAACTGCAGAACATGGAGATCTGTTGGCACGTAAATATGATCAATGGCAGCAGATTGGTGAGTGGCAACAGTAATCAGCTGCACCAAGTTGTTGGCCTCGCAGAACTGGTGCACCTGTGCAGCAGGGACTGTCTTAAGAACATCCAAATTGAAGTCACCGAGCAAGCACAAGTTATCGTAGCCAGTAGTAAAGTCGCACAAGTCATTCAAGAATTTGGAGGGGCTGGTTGAAGGCGGCTTGTAGACAGAAGCCAGGCACAAACGAAGTCGACCGATTGCAAGTTCGGCCGCGACAGTCTCTAAGCAGAGAGGCACCTGTCGAATGGAATGCGAGTGGAAACGTTCTGCTACGTAGAGGCCAACGCCACCTCAATTTACGGTCCGATCTTTCCTGTAGAACACATACCCAGGCACAGCAACTTCGGCAGAGCTGATTTTACACGACAGTTTTGTCTCTTGAACGGCAAAAGCAGCAGGCTGGTAGAGAGAGCAAAGGGCACGCACGTCATCGATTTTATCCCGGAGGCTGTTAACGTTTGCGCTCAGAGCACAAATGGCCTTCTTGCCGCAGACCGGTTTATCGCACACAGTGGCCGCCATGGCAAGGGCAGTAAGGGCCAAAGCAAACGGCAGAAAGCAAGGCATGAGTGATTTCACGAATTTTGAGGTTGGAACTTAGTCAGTGGTCTCCGAAAGCTCAGGAAGGAATGCTCAAAGGCAGAGGCAGGTAGTAACCAAAGATCGCTCAGATCAAAGCAGTCCAAATGTAGCAGTTCAGTTTCAAACAAACAAATAGATAGACAACCGAGAGCGAGCAAGACAGCCGACCGGCCGCTGGCCGCTAGACGTGGCCGGCATACCGTTTCAGTCATTAGTAGCTGGTCGCTTCTCTTCCTGGATGGTGACTGGACGTGCCTGTAGCTGAGGGTTGCTGCAAGGTTTACCATCAGCACCTTCTCTATCCTCCCTCGAGACGCCAAAGCGCTCTCTATAGGTCTGGAAGACTAACTCTCGCTCTGGGGCGACGCTCTCACAGGCATACAGTCAAGTTCACAAACGCAGGCACAAACCTACAAGCTTTGTCAAAGTTTGGGGCCGGTGACCTATCTTTTCAATTAGACTTTTGCGGCCGGTTTGGGGCAGGTTTGTACATTAAATCGCAGCCTACGAAGCGCGCCTCAAACCTTTGCCAAACCCAACAAAGATTTTGCAAACTCTGTGAAGGGCATGTTTGCAGGCGGTTGGTGCAAGTTTGCGCAGAGTTTGCGTGTAGTTTGCTTTAACCAGCATGCAAGCAAATTTATGTTTTCAGATATGTACAACAACTGCACATGGCTATTAGTAAGCCCAAGAATATATAACACCAAGAATGTTCCACTCGGCAGCTCGGCCGTAGTCAGCTGAGCGACCATGCGCTGCAACATAATCGCGCCTACGTAGGCGCGATCGCGACCACGTAGGCGCGATGCGACCACGCAGGCGCGAAATCTATGCTGCTTACCCCTGCAGAAAATGATTTCAGTCGCTCGGACTCGGAGGAGGAGAAATAAAATTCTCATGCCATGAGTTCGTTCCGGTTGTTATGTCAATACATGCTTCTAAAGAACGCCATGTTTCAACTACAGTATAGATAAAAAAAAATGCCCCATCGCTTTTTCGGCCTTCACTCAAACGTTTCGTTCTCAGTCAATTCTTTACCGATTTGGCTCAAATTTTCAGCAAAAATTAACAACATGGTTGGCTAAATATTCTGCAAGTTTAGTGCTAAAATTCCGACTCATACTGGTTTTATGACCCGAAAACTAGGAATGAGGGTGGTCCACGCAAATTTATATTTTTTCGGTAATACAAGGAGTACAGTCCTGAAACTCGCAGGAATGATTGGTGTTGCTACTGGGCATAACATACTAAGCGGGCAGCCCTGTAGCTCAAAGGGCACTAAAATGGGGGAATTTCAAAAACATGAGTGAAAATCCCATAGTTAAGAAATCTGCACCTTCTAGAATCAAAGCACTGAATCTGTTGTTAATCAACATAGATTGTAGCAGGAAGTTCGACAAATAAATGAACCTGATATTTAAGCTCTGTTCCACACCATAGTAACCATCCCTGCAGCGTTTTTTGAAAATTGAAAATCTTTAGAATCGTCATTTTGCCGGTTTTACGAAGAAAAGTCATATTTCGTCATTTTTTTGAAATTCCCCCATTTTAGTGCCCTTTGAGCTACAGGGCTGCCCGCTTAGTATGTTATGCCCAATAGCAACACCAATCATTCCTGCAAGTTTCAGGCCTGTACTCCTTGTATTCCCGAAAAAAATTAAATTTGCGTGGACCACCCTCATTCCTAGTTTTCGGGTCATAAAACCAGTATGAGTCGGAATTTTGGAACCACACTTGCAGAATATTTAGCCAACCATGTTGTTAATTTTTGCTGAAAATTTGAGCCAAGTCGGTAAAGAAGTGACTGAGAACGAAACGTTTGAGTGAAGGCCGAAAAAGCGATGGGACATTTTTTTTTATCTATACTGTATCTGAATAGCTTACACATGAGATTGTCAGTTTGGTGTGACGTCATTATGAAAAGAGCGCACAAAGAACTTGGTCTGACAAACGACTTTTGCTAAGCGTGTGCGTCGGGTCGTACAAGTACAGTGTTTTCTTGTCCTGGAGTCCCTTAACTGACTTAGGGCGGTCAGGCAGTTGGCCTTTCTTTCTACAAACTGCAAAAAAACAACAAGACGAGACGAGTTTGGCGCTACGCCTGCAATCATTTTCTGCAGGGGTAAGCAGCATAGATTTCGCGCCTGCGTGGTCGCATCGCGCCTACGTGGTCGCGATCGCGCCTACGTAGGCTAGGTTATGTTGCAGCGCATGGTCGCTCAGCTGACTACGGCCGAGCCGCCGAGTGGAACATTCTTGGTGTTATATATTCTTGGTAAGCCTATGGCACATTGAAAATACACAAAGCTTAGAAAGCCGGGCGCTTTCGCAAAGCAGTGTCAACTTTGTTCCGGATCTTAACCCACAGTTCAACAACACTTTCTCCAGATTTGGGAGGGCTCTTGGTGAGGACCACTTTCTTCGCCCAATTAACCTTGGCCTCTGGCAGCTTTGGATGTCCATTTGCATTAGAAATCGTGGCGTTGTTTCCTTTCTCGTCACGACTGCAAACTTCATCCAGCAAAGCCAGAAGAAGTTTGGATCGATTTCAAGCTCCAAAGAGTCGGGAACTAAGGAACTGAACTAAGGAACTGAACTCGTTCCTCGTTATATTTACAATTTTTTGGCATCGCACCTGATAGAAAAATAGATGTTATTCCTCAAATGTCCACATTTCCCTTGTTTGGTTCACTATTTTAGATTTTAAAATTCTTGTTTTGTCCTAAACCTAAAATTTGGTAATTTTATTCAAAATTTTATTGACTACAAATTGACTACTAACTACGACTACATATTCAAAATCGAGAAATTTTGAGACTATTAACTAAGACTACAAATTATTTTTAACGGTTTTTAGAGACTACTAACTACGACTACAATTTAAAATTTGTAAATGAAATAGGTCTACATGGAAGCCTTTAGTATAAGAAAGTACATTGTGTTTAGATATATCACTGACCTGGATTTCGGTGTTCAGTCCAAGATGGTGACGTCTCTGGCATGCATACCACCAGCCGATGTTGTTGAAGCATTTGAAACGCTCACTGAATTATGTTTCGTGTTTTGAAGCAATATGTTTAGATAGCAACCATTTTCTTTAAGCATCTTGATGCTGACCTAGAGCCCATGCTGGATTATGTAGAAGACACATCATTATGCTTTGATCACACAACTGAAACAACAGTCGGCTAGTCAAAGAGTAGATAAATCACCGGGGCTCAGTACGGTCATCAGACGTAAACCGGATCGAGTGGCTTTAATAGGACCTGAAGTGGTGCTCTGGCGCCATAGTAAAGCCGTGAACATAACAGAAGTTAGCCGACTAAGCTGTGGCCACTATTGTGATAGTATCTACAAAGTGTAAAATTGTTATGTAAACACCATAATTGAATAATCAACACTACTACAATAGTAGTTACAGGAAGGATTCGATCTCTATTGCCACTGCATTAGCTGCGGTGTTTGCAAGCGTACATATGTTACCGTCAAGATTCTGATGTGAAAGGAGGCACCTGTAAGGCCCGCTTCCCACCTGCGTGGAATAAGAAATAGCGGCCATATTCCTTATCCCAGACGCGTTCACACTTGTGCAATAAGAAGATTTGATTATTGTTCAACTATCAGTCTCTGCTCTGGAATACGCGTCTCTGTTGTTTATGGCGTTACAAATCAACCTAAATTTGTGTGACAGAGCTTATCGAAGGCACCGTCAATTTTGTCGTTTTCTTGCCGGGTCTTTGCATCGAGAAGTCTCTTTGATCGTGCCACATAGGTGCACTCCGATCTGAAGTACTCCTTCAGCAGAGTGTTTGCCCAGTGACTGTCATTGAACTGACGGTACATCAGCTGCTGAATCAGTGCCTTCCGCACCTTGCTCATGCTAGTGATGCTGCTGGTACCAGACTCCTGAAACTTCAGTACTGGGAATTGAGAAAAATTATGCAGACCTAAAGTTGACAAAAAGTTTTGTATGTGGTAACAGTACCTGCAGTGTTTCCCTGTTCTGCTTCTGGCTCATACCACCAGATGAGAGTAGCCGTATTAGGTATGGGGCCATGCAAAAATAACGTGTTCGATTTTTGGCCATTTTTCGACCTCCCCTTGTCATCGGTTGTCATCATTTTCCAAAACCCCCTCTAAAAGCGAAAAGATGTTGTCAATTGTTCCAACCCTCCCCCCCTGAATTTGCAAAAATTTCTGCATTAAAATGAGCAAATTTTGGGACAATAGTTCTTAGATTCTTCTAGGTATTCTTATAAATTGTTCTAGGGTTTCCCGTATTTAGAAACTGTTTGTTTTTAGAAGATTTTTCGATATTTTTAAGAAAATCAAAAAAAATCCGAAAATCTACTAATTTATCACAATTCATTGATCGACACACACGATGACACAATTCAAAAGCCATCGGCACAGTTATTATGAGCTACATGTGTTGAAAACAGTAAGGTATCCAAGTAAAGTAAGTGTAGTGTAGGTAGGTACACATTTTTTGGTTACCACAGTTAATTTAATTAAGTACATTAAGTATATTTAAAATAGGTCTGAATTTGGCGGCTAACACCTTTAGCTTTGCTTCCAACTAAGCAAGAAAACGTCAAAATTTACGGTGCCTTCGGTAAGCTCTGCCACACAAATTTACGTTGATTTGAAATGCCATAAACAACACAGACGCTTTTTCCAGAGACTGATAGTTGAACAATAATCAGATCTTCTTAATCCAGCGCTATTCCTTATCGCACAAGTGTGAACGCGTGTAGGATAAGGCGGCTATTTCTTATTTGACACATGTGGGAACTGAGCCTAACAGGCGCCTCCTTTTATGCCAGAATCTTGACAGTAACATATGTACGCTTGCAAACACGGCAGCTATTGCAGTGGCAATAGATATCGAATCCTTCCTGTAACTACTATTGTAGTAGCGTTGATTATTCAATAATAGTGTTTACATAACGATGTTACACTTTGTAGATGCTGTCACAATAGTGGCCACAGCTTAGTCGGCTAACTTCTATTATGTTCACGGCTTTACTATGGCGCCAAAGTACCGTATCAGGTCCTATTAAAGCCACTCGATCGGGTTTACGTCCAATGACCATCCTAGGCCCCGGTGATTTATCTACTCTTTGGCTAGCCAACTGTTGTTTCGGTTCTGTGATCAAAGCACCACTAGAAATGAATACATGCAAATCTGGTCACGCTAGAGAACTATAAAAAGAGACGAATAAACTTTATACATTAACATTACCTTTCTCATGGAGAACGGCAGCAAACGTGGTAGGCCGTGATGCGCTGCTGTTTTCGGTTTGTTTTGTACACAACCAATTTGACTGTAGAGGCCTCCTCTTCCAAGTCCAACTTATTTGCTAGGCAGTGATTCGACCGCTTAATACCCACGAACACTGTTGCAGCCGATTTGTGGTCGCACACTAAGACTATAAATTTGAGGTTGTCTGGTTGGGCAGGGCGAGGAAATTTTCAGAAATTAGCCTTCAAAAACGTGTTTAAAACATTATGAGCATAAAACAGACAAGTACATAATTAGACAGTTTTCGTATTCCTTAATTTCTCTTATTCTTAGTTAATTTTCCTTCCTAACTCCACCGCAAAGGGGTGTGTACAAACTCTACACCCCTCGGTACGCTACTGACAGGACCTAGTCAAATACTGTAACTCATAAACAGCTACTAAAATACGTACCAGTTCGCCTTCTAGACACCACCACAGAACACAGTTCTGTTTTCTCCGTTCTGTTGAGAGCAAACAAGCGAGAGGCGCCTGAGCGTGTGGCAGATGACGCGCGAGATGTGGTGTTGCCCACACAGGTCCTTATCTCAGTTGAGGGCTCACATTAGCGCAGCACTTTTTATTTCGGTCCGCACATATGTTTATTTCATTCTCTGACGCCAACGGCTGACTGCATCTTAAGGCTCTGAAACTATAAAGTTAGAAAACCTGGGAAAACGTGCATGCAATCCAACGGGAACTATCAAGATTCTAGGTGGGTAGAATTTGGCAAACTGGCAAGGCTCACTAATATCTGCAAAATAGAAAAGACATTTTACCGCCCTGAAGTTATGGACTAAAACCTGCTGATTTCTATTACAGTGTATGTATATCGTAATTGGTCAGGGCTAATACCCATAGAGGTTACTGTAGATGCTTGCTTGATTGATAAATCCAAAATGGTGATTTGGTGATTTCACAGCTGCCAAACATGTTTCTCAGAAATAGAATCCTATACTACGTATGGCATGTCAAGCTGATGATGATGCAACCACTGATGCATGAAAACCCCCTTGTTTAATCAAATTCCCTTCATTTCCTCAAACAACATATTTTCCAACACTATTTACCAAAACCACACCAGAAAACACAACAAAAGGTGTTTAACCCCACCCTCAAACCCACTCTCAATATTTTTTTTTTTGGTGTATTTTCTCGTTTTTTAGAAAAAAAAAAGCTTAAATCTCGAAAAATAATATATACATAAAATAAAAAAAAATAAAAATAAAATAAAATTGCTGTAAAAACAAAGCAAATAAATTAAGATGCATTTTGCGAGAAAGTCAGCTTTGGTGCCGAAGAGAGGGGGCAAGCAGGGCCATCTCACGGATCTGGCTGATATTTATATCTATTAAAATAGAGCACAGTCGAAGACCAACGGTGCATGCCCGGCCACCAGCAACCCCCTGGAACCGGAGCTACACCCCCTCAAAGTTGGGTCGCCAGCAATTTTCGGGCTCATTTTGATAGCTCTGACCCCCCTCCATTCAAACGATCACCCTTCATTCGTTTCTTAAGCTAGGATCCCGACTCGCATATGGTTTTGTAGCTGGTCCAATGGCCTTTCATTTTCTGGTACTCCCGTTTCCAGATCGTAGCTGGTTACCGACATATTCGCCGAAAACTGCGAAATTTCCACAAAATGCCACTCCGTTTTTTTTTCGAAAAATCTTTATAACTTTTTGTGCAAAGGCCCTGCCAAGCTAATGTTTTAACAAAAGTTAGGCATGAGTTGGCCAAACAAAATGAGCGCCCCAAAGTGTGCGGTTAGGGGGGGGAGGGGGGGGGGGTGTTTTGGCCTCTCAAAGGTGTTCGAAAAAAATTTTTTTATGCAAAGCTTAGTTGTTAGCATACTATTATATGCAGTTTTGTGTGCTGAGTTCGAAAATGCATTCAGTTTAGCTAGATTCGCTCTGGATCGGGAGAAATTGGCGTCCAAAGTTGAGACCAACCCTTTTTCTTGACTGGCACTACTCGCTAGTATGACCATTAACCGCGGTGCAATGCAGTTTTTCTTATGTAGTTTTTGCTGCTGATTCCGAAAATAACTTTATTTTTGCTCTACGTTGCCGACTTTTGAAGATATCGGCATTTTTATGATTTGGGAAGAAAACGGCTGCACTTGCTATAACATGCTCGTTTGAAAGGTGACTCAATTCAGTCGCATCTAGGGTACAGAGCCATAAGAATTTATATCACCTAATGCAGTTTTTCCCGCTGATTACGAAAATGACATCTGTTTTTCAATCTGACTGCTCCTGAGCTACTTATGTAACTTTTATACCCTGGTACTCAGACCATAAGTTATCTGTCAAATCTGGACGTAATATGGTATCTATCTGGTGCAATTTTCTCCGCTGATTCAGAATATCATCATATTTTTGCGCTACGGCCACCCTGTCGCAAGTTATGGACCTCCAAAGTTTCATTAAGAAACATGCCGTGAGAAGCTGTAATCCTAAAATAAATGTTCAGCATTCATGCATTTCTGAAGGGAAACTTTTTGTCAGTCAATAGTGTACCCGACCTATTTTGACCCGCTGAGTTCAAAAACGACGTTTGTTTTAACCTACAGTTACTCGTTTTGGAGATATATGAATATTAATGCAAATTTTGTTCGATCAGTAATATCTCAAAATTGAACAGCAGTAGAGAAAAACAAAGGTCATTTTTGAACTCAGCATGTCAAAATAGGTCGGGTACACTATTGACTGACAAAAGTTTCCCTTCAGAAATGCATGAATGCTGAACATTTATTTTAGGATTACAGCTTCTCACGGCATGTTTCTTAATGAAACTTTGGAGGTCCATAACTTGCGACAGGGTGGCCGTAGCGCAAAAATATGATGATATTCTGAATCAGCGGAGAAAATTGCACCAGATAGATACCATATTACGTCCAGATTTGACAGATAACTTATGGTCTGAGTACCAGGGTATAAAAGTTACATAAGTAGCTCAGGAGCAGTCAGATTGAAAAACAGATGTCATTTTCGTAATCAGCGGGAAAAACTGCATTAGGTGATATAAATTTTTATGGCTCTGTACCCTAGATGCGACTGAATTGAGTCACCTTTCAAACGAGCATGTTATAGCAAGTGCAGCCGTTTTCTTCCCAAATCATAAAAATGCCGATATCTTCAAAAGTTGGCAACGTAGAGCAAAAATAAAGTTATTTTCGGAATCAGCAGCAAAAACTACATAAGAAAAACTGCATTGCACCGCGGTTAATGGTCATACTAGCGAGTAGTGCCAGTCAAGAAAAAGGGTTGGTCTCAACTTTGGACGCCAATTTCTCCCGATCCAGAGCGAATCTAGCTAAACTGAATGCATTTTCGAACTCAGCACACAAAACTGCATATAATAGTATGCTAACAACTAAGCTTTGCATAAAAAAATTTTTTTCGAACACCTTTGAGAGGCCAAAACACCCCCCCCTCCCCCCCCCTAACCGCACACTTTGGGGCGCTCATTTTGTTTGGCCAACTCATGCCTAACTTTTGTTAAAACATTAGCTTGGCAGGGCCTTTGCACAAAAAGTTATAAAGATTTTTCGAAAAAAAAACGGAGTGGCATTTTGTGGAAATTTCGCAGTTTTCGGCGAATATGTCGGTAACCAGCTACGATCTGGAAACGGGAGTACCAGAAAATGAAAGGCCATTGGACCAGCTACAAAACCATATGCGAGTCGGGATCCTAGCTTAAGAAACGAATGAAGGGTGATCGTTTGAATGGATGGGGGTCAGAGCTATTAAAATGAGCCCGAAAATTGCTGGCGACCCAACTTTGAGGGGGTGTAGCTCCGGTTCCAGGGGGTTGCTGGTGGCCGGGCATGCACCGTTGGTCTTCGACTGTGCTCTATTTTAATAGATATAAATATCAGCCAGATCCGTGAGATGGCCCTGCTTGCCCCCTCAAAGCTGACTTTCTCGCAAAATGCATCTTAAAAAACAAAATTTTGGAAAATAAAAATAAAGAAGAAAGAAAAAAAAAAACAAAATTACTTAACTAAACTAGACCACAGTGGTGTTTTTAACAATATCCACAACAAATTATTAATATTTTCTACCCTACACCCAAGTCACAAAACACACACAAACAACAAACCCGAAAAAACCTAAATATTTTTCGGTTTTTTTTTATTTTACCCCCCATCTTCACAGTGCCCCCCTCCAAATAAAATTAAACACAAATTCCCGTGTGCACGATACAGAAATGAGAGATAAAACAAAAAATTTAAAAAAGGCGCCCACTGTATGCACCCGTTTGTAAATTGTGCTCTGTTTCAAATTTTTAAATACAACCCCTTATTCAATTTTTTCCCCGATTTAAAATCTGACGACTTGAAAAGAAAGGATATTTTCGGGGCTCTCTGATGAAGTAAGACCGAGGTCTCTGTCTCTTAAAATGGTGGAGAACTGTGATCAAATCCAGTTTTTGTCATTTTTGAAATTCGGTTTTTTTTTTGAAAAAAATGGGGTTCAGAAAATCGCGAATTGCACCCTTCCCAGTGGTCCGAGCGACCTGGGAGTGCCACTATTCAATTCGATACAAAATTGTACGTTAGAAAAGGTGGCTTTAATCAAATTCAAAATTTCGTCTGTCCAAGGTTTTAACGCTTCTGCAGACAACGACAATTAAATCTATATTAATATTAAAATAGAGGGCCTACTATTATATTAAATTAAATTAAAAATACAAAGAGGGGCTGAATATTAAAATTTATTTTTAATAGTATTTTAATAGCATTTTAAGAGCCGTTTTTTATAAAACCCAGGCAGGTGGCGGAACATGAAATTTTCTGACCTATACTTTTTATGTGATGAATCGATAGGTCTTCAGTAGAAAACACCACCACTGCGGTATTTTTCTC